>SJXQ01004754.1:0-94987 GCA_006408695.1 Aepyceros melampus
TATATATATAGTCACCTCAGATTAGGTGAATGGGCTTCCCAGGTGGTGCTAGTGGTAAAGAACCCACCTGCCAATGCAGGAGACACAAAAGATGTAAGTTCGATTCCTGGGTTGGGAATATCCCCGGAGTAGGAAATGGCAACTCACTCCAGTATTCTTGCCTGGAAAATTCGATGGACAGAGGAGCCTGGTGTGCTACAGTCCATAGGGTTGCAAAGAGTTGAACATGACTGAGCAACTGAGCATCTGATTAGTTGAACATTCCAGAGACCATGATTTTCCTGACTAGTGGTTCTCAAAGTGAGGTTCCCAGGGCAGCAGAATCAACAGCAGCACCTTTAAATGTGTTAGAAATACAGAATCTCAGGCCTCACCTCAGACCTTTTAAATCAGAAAGTTGGGAGTGGGGCTTAGTAGTAAGTATTTTTAAATACTCTCCAATTCTGAAACAGCCTTAATTTAAGAACCACTGTTGTCAGGGAGAACAGATTAGGTAAGAGTAGGAGAGTACAGGGAATAGGCTAGTCCTGCTTTCAGAGAAAGGACACTGCAAACATAATGCTTGGTTTGAATCCTGGCTCGCCACCTACTCTCAGGAAAGTCAGCCTCTCGATTTCCTGAATTTATTTATCTATAGAATGGGGATAATAATTATACAAGAATAATATGATTTTCATGAGGATTAAGTGACTCAATATGCATAATGCATTTAGCATAGTGCCTGACATGCAAAGAGCATCAGCTATTATTGCTATTTAAGTAATAAAGTTGTGTTGAAAAGTAGGGAATTAATCTTCATGAACAAAAGTGTAGAGGTGAGTCACATAACTTGTCTATGGAAAACAATAGTCTAAGATTTATTAAATAGTTTCATTACATATTTATTCCCCTGTTTCAGCACTTCAAGGACATAACTATTTCTTTATGTGTGTGTGGATATCTTCCTAATACCGAGCAGAATCTGTCTTCCTGTCCTGCTATTAACTTTCCAGGTTTACACAGAATACATCTGATTTTTCTTGTACATCAACATTCTTTTGGAATGATTGTGGCAGTGTGTACTCCAGAGAAATCAGTCTGTTTATAATAGTAATGGTCCAGCCTCATTCATTTAAACAATGCTTCAACATAATAGCTACAACTTTCCTCTCTCCTAGCCATTCCTTCACATTCATTGAGCTTTATAATTCCTTCTTTCCCTCCAGATCTCAAAGTCTGACCATGTGATCAGAGTATGTCCCAAAGTCTGGAGTCTTTGGGGTCTCTAAGCTAGTTTTCAGCACTGAGGTCCTGGGGAGGAAGGGTCACATTTCCTCTAACAGTTTTGAAGAGTATGTTAACAGATTCATTACCTGCAAGGACCACCTTGCTTCTAGAGCCCTTTCTCTGTTTCTTAGCTCTGCTGCCATCTGATGAGCACACGACTGCTAAGTTGCTTTAGTTGTGTCTGACTCTTTGTGACCCTAGGGACAGTAGCCTGCCAGGTTCTTCTGTCCATGGGATTCTCCAGGCAAGAATACTGGAGGGGATTGCCATGCTCTCCTCCAGGAGATCTTCCCAACCCAGGGATTGAACCTATGTCTTTTAAATCCCCTGCATTGGCGGCAGGTTCTTTACCACTAGCAACACCTGAAAAGCCTGCCCTAATGAATAGCCATCAAATTAAAGCCAGGTTCCCAGTGTGGACTCATTTCTTTTTATTAACCAAGGTCCCTATCACACAGCACATTGCTATCAGTAAAGCATAGGGTATTGTATCAGTAGTTAACCAAAGGTAACATTTAACTCCCAGAAAACAGTACAAACCATCTTGCTCCTCTTTCATATCATATCCAAATCCTAGTTGATTTTTTTCCATTTCAAGCTGTTTCCCATCCCTACCCTGAAAAGTTCTCATTTCCTTGGCCTGGGTGGAGAAGCCCGGTAAGCTGCAGTCCATGGGGTTGCGAAGAGTCGGACACGACTGAGGGACTTCACTTTCACCCTTCACTTTCATGCTTTGGAGAAGGAAATGGTAACCCACTCCAGTGTTCTTGCCTGGAGAATCCCAGGGACGGGGGAGCCTGGTGGGCTGCCGTCTATGGGGTCGCAGAGTCGGACATGACTGAAGTGACTTAGCAGCATACTTGGTTATCACTCCCCTACATAGCAACATTTTTCCAAACAGTTGTTTGTGTCTGCTGTTTCTACTCCCTTATCTCTCATTCTTTGTGGTATAAAAAATAAAACATTTTTTGAACATTAGCTCTGTGGAAGATATCGTGTTATTTGTGAAGGTAAGTAAAGAGGAAGAAAATACAGATCAGATATTAAGGGCTTTAAACATAGGTTTTCTGACCCCTACCTCTGACCCAGACTCCACTGTCTTGAAATGCTCTAATATCCATAATTCTAGCCAATTTCTAGTCAATTTCAAGATGTGGTTCTCAATTATTCCCATATTCATCAGAAGACACACCAGGGGACCAGAGTTACAAAGCACAAAGGCATTTAACCATGTGTCTATCTGATTTTAATGTTCTATAAAAGCTGCTTTTTATCAAAAAATCTGGCTTTTACATCAAGTGATGATTTGACATTAATGCATATACCTCTTCAGAAGTAATCAAAGAACTGAGGTTTTCTTCAAAGTACCTGATTGCACTTTAAACTTTATTTTTCTTTGGTATGGCATGAACTGAGAATACTTTCTTATGACTTAGGAACGATTACGCACTTCTATATTCCACCCTACTCTATGTATAGTAAGTCCAGGCTTACCAGCATGGTAAACTAATCACAGAAAAGAAATTCTAAGGGTTGGAATGAAGCACAGTTCATTTTGCTGAGGGGAGGACATACGTTTCAAAATTAAGAAGGCCTTGATAGCTTATTTTAGACTAAAACATAAGAAAATGTACACAGAAGAGACCATAGGTTTTCATTTCCTAAGCAAAATTTAGTCAAATATTAGAATCTTTTCTCTGTTCTGATATTGCTTTTAGAACCAGGAGATACTGTTTTCCTATGAGATTCATGCTTTTTCTTATTAGAAACTCAACATCTGTTCCTCTGCGGCTAAAAGAGAATGTGGCTAATGGATTAAAAAAAAAAAGAAAAGAAAACTCAAATCAACAACAACTTCAAATCTCAGCAATTAGAATGTAGTCCTCTGTGACTTGGCATCTTTAGAATATATTCTGAAGTAGGCTAAGGGAAAAGAAACGTTTAGGTTGAATATCAGAAAGAATTCAAAAGAGCAATACATTCAAAAGAAACAAAAGTCTCCTGAGTAGTAGAGGACACACTTGGAATCAGACTAAAGCAAGCATAGCAAAATATCCTGAGAAGCATTCCTGGCCAGTAGAATAATGCATTTTTTGTTGTTTAGTCGCGAAGTTGTATCTGACTCATTTGAGACCCCATGGATTGTAGCCTACCAGGCTCCTCTGTCCATGGGATTTCCCAGATAAGAATACTGGAGTGGATTGCCATTTCCTCCTCTAGGGGATCTTCCAGACCCAGGGACTGAACCCACATCTCCTACACTGGCAGGTAGATTCTTTACCTCTGAGCCACGATGGAAGCCCCTAGAAGAATGTATATTATGATCCAAGAGATGATTTTCCCATTGTTAATATAAGACTTTCTATATTATTTTTAGAAATTAAAAATCTAGTTTGAGATGCATGTATTAGGTTGGTGAAAAAGTAATTGTGGTTTCATATTGTGAATTTTAAATCATTATAACTAGGCTCAAATATATCTTTATTAATCAAAATAGGGACCATTATAGCCAACACATTCTTGCCAATGAGAAATAAGTTTGTTAGTTTCTGTAGCTTAACAAATCCATGCTTCAGGATTCAACACACTCTTGGAAAGCATTTTCTGCCTCCTGCTGGTTGTGGAAGCATTTTTCCTGCAAAAAGTTGTTGAGGTGCTTGAAGAAGTGGTAGTCAGCTTGCGAGAGGTCAGGTGAACATGGCAGATGAGGCAAAACTTCGTAGCCCAATTCATTCAACTCTTGAAGCGTTGGTTGTATGATGCCACAGGCAAGTGTTGTGGAGAACTGGGCCCTTTCTATTGACCAAAGCTGGCTGCTGGGGTGGCAGTTTTCATTGCATCTCATTGATTTTCTGAGCATACTTCCTAGATTTAGCAGTTTCATTGGGATTCTGAAAGCTGTAGTGGTTCAGACAGGCAACAGACCACCAAACAGCGACCATGACCTTTTGTTGGTACAAGTTCTGCTTTGAAGTTTCTTCTTGGTCTAACCACTGAGCTGATCATCACCAGTTGTCATATAAAATCCATTTTTCATCTCATGTCACAATCCAATTGAGAAATAGCTCATTGCTGTTGCATGGGATAAGAGATGATACTTCAAAATGACATTTTTTTTAAAATTTGCAATCAGCTCATGAGTCACCCACTTACCACGCTTTTTCACCTTTCCAATTTGCTTCAAATGCCTAATGACCGTAGAATGGTCGATGTTGAGTTGTTGGGAAACTTCTTGGGTTGTAAAAGGATCAGCTTTGATGATTGCTCTCAACTAGTTGTTGTCAACTTTTGATGGGGCCCACTGTGCTCCTCATCTTCAAAGCTCTTGTCATCTGCAAAACTTCAGGAACTACCACTGCACTGTACCTTTGCTAGCAGTTCCTGGGCCAAATGCATTGTTGCTTTATGAGTTGTCTCCACTGCTGTATGATGCATTTTGAACTTGAATAAGAAAATCACTTGAATTGGCTTTCTGTTTAACATCGTTTCCCTAGCCTAACATACATATAAAATAAACAGCAACTAATAAGTCATTACAAAAAGCATAAAGCAAAAATGTGCATCAAAATGACATATAATATAACCATGTTTATTTAAGAATGTATTTCAATATCAAACAACAAATTTCAACAGTGCAAACCGCAATGACTTTTGCACCAACTAGCTAGTTTGAGGAAAAATTTGAGCTCTTCCTATAAACATTCACTGTTGTTTGTTTTTTCTTTTTGTGATTAAATATACACACACAAAAATCAAACATTTAATTTTTTTTCTCTTCCTCTAAGTATGCTTGAACCATGATGAGTATAATAAGTTGTTATTTGTAATATGAAACATGGAGTGAAAACTGTTTGTCTTTGTGGAGAGGAAATTTCTTTCAACTTGGTATGTTATGGATTCCTCCTAGAAATGAGCCATTGTTACAACGGTGAGAAAAGTATCAATCAACGAGCTAACTACATGCAGGGATGAGGCACTGAATGGACAGATTTACGCAGTTACAGCTAATCTATCCTCTTGGCACATGTGAATAGCTAAAGGTTTATCCTCTTTTTTTCCCCCTTGAGAGAGAGTAAGGTGAAATTCACTCATGTTTGTTAGGAAGCCCAATTGCCTCTGTCCTGATTTGTTCTCATTTATGGCTTTGTGGAAAACAGTGCAAGCTTTTGAGTTTGGTTAATGCAGGCTTTATTTCTCAAATAATTTAGGGATTTCAGACAGTGTAATTTCAGTATTACAACAGTATTACCAGTATTAACAACCCAGTATTACCAAGCAAAACAAACATCTCTTCCCTAACCCTGCTAGTTTGCAAAGCAGAGAAGGCAGAGCATTCTGACTTACTGCTTTGCACGTTCTCAGCCAGTCTTGGAGACTCCTTATACAATTTCCTATGCAAACCAGCCTTTGGTTTATCACCTCCTGTTACTACTGCTCTTAGCTCACTTCCTACCAAAATGGGTGTATTCACCTAGGGATCTCATGTCCAGTCTGGTCCCTGCTTCTCCAATGGCTTCCTTTACTGCCTATTAAAATTTTCATCCCTTCTCATGGTCCATTCCAAAAGCCACCTTCTCCATAAAGGCCCTCCTGATCCTTACTACCGCAAACCATCTTGTCTGCTTTGACTGACCATGGCCCTCCAATTGCTCGTAGCCTCTTTATTGTCCTATCGTAGTCTGCCTTTCGTGTGTCCTTGAGTCTTCCCCTTCTCCTCAGTAGATTACACTTGAAATAGAGCCTTGGTCCAGTGCAGTTCTGTGCACAAACTCTGTGCATGACAGTCAATTCACCCTCAAATGGCATGAGGACAGACTTTATTGTTGGCACTGGGTGGGCATAATGGAAAATGATACATTGTTACCCTCAAAAATGATCAAATTGGTTAAGAGTTGGGAAAAGATAACTATTTTATGAGGAGGAATTTAAGACAAGTCAAATGAGAGATAAGAAACACCATTATTATTCACAAAGTGGGAACATTATCATGCATGGTGCGGAGGTATGAATGCCAAAGAAAACATCAAGGAGAAAATGCAAGCTAGATCACAAAGGATGCTAGGGACAAAGACAGAACTGGATTGGGGTTCCAGAATTCCATGCAGAAAATATTTAAGGGAGCAGAAATCAAGTTGGGTGACCAGCGGTATTCAAAGTTCTTACAGGCTTGGAGAGAAGGTTATAAAAGGCCAGTCAGAAACCACTGGAAAATAATATGTTAGGAAAATTCATGGCGTTTGGGTGTATATGTTTTCAAGAGAGGTGAGGCTTTTTCTGTTAATATGTTACCCATTTGGTGCAGTCCTTCTAACACATACAAGGCAGTTCTCCATGTAAAGAATAACAATTATATTTACCTTTATATAGTAGAAATATCAAAGAAATTTCCTTGATTTATGTGAGTTTAAAGTAAAATTCTTTTCAGAACAGTGAGCACTTCTGCTGAAATAGGACTGCTTTTCTTAGGTAGTTTGTGATTAGAGTTACCTTCTACTTTGCCGATGTGGAACAGTGAATCCTTTATTGTCAGCTGAGGATCTTCCTGTGGTGCTGCTATTTCAATGCCGGGCACTGACAATTCAGAACTGGCTCTTTTTTCTTTTCCTTTAACTGAATGATGATCATGCTCATTGTTTTCAAGTGTGTATGTTGTTCAGTCCCTCGGTCATGTCTGACTCTGTGATCCCATAGACCTCATTATGCCAGGCTTCTCTGTTCTTCAGTATCTCCCAGAGTTTGCCCAAATTCATGTCCATTGAATCGATGATACCATCCAATCATCTCATTCTCTGTTGCTTCCTTCTCCTTCTGTCATCAGTCTTTCCCAGCATCAGGGTCTTTTCCAATGAGTTGGCTCTTTACATTAGATGGCCAAACTAGTGGAGCTTCAGCTTCAACACTAGTCCTTCCAATGAATATTCAGGTTGATTTCCTTTAGGATTAACTAGTTTGATCTCCTTATTGTCCAAGGGACTCTCAAGAGTCTTCTCCAGCACCACAATTCGAAAGCATCCATTTTTTGATGCTCAGCCTACTTTATGGTCTAACTCTCACATTTATACATGACTACTGGAAAACCATAGATTTGAATATACAGATGTTGGTTGGCAAAGTGATGTCTCTTCTTCTTAATATGCTGTCTAGGTTTGTCATAACTTTTCTTCCAAGGAGCAAACATCTCTTAATTTCATGGTTGTAGTCATTATTTGTAGTGATTTTGGACCCCAAGACAATAAAATCTGTCACTGTTTTCCTTTTTTTCCCCCTATCTGTTTGCCATGGACTTCCCTGGTGGCTCAGATGGTAAAGAATTTGCCTGTAATGCAGGATACGTGGGTTTGATCCCTGGATTGGGAAGATCCTCTGAAGAAGGAAATGTCTACCCACTCCAGTATTCTTTCCTGGAATATTCCATGGACAGAGGAGTCTGGTGGGCTACAGTCCATGAGGTTGCAAAGAGTTGGACATGCTGAGCAACTAACACATAGGCATGCCGTGAAGTGATGGGACTGGATGCTGTGATCTTAGTTTTTTGAATGTTGAGTTTTAAGCCAGCTTTGGGGGCAGGATTTGAGGAAGGGGGAGGGATTATTGATAAATAGTTCTTTGTCTATCTAATGTCTATAAAGACCATTCTTAAATCCTAACTAAATTATATATTATAAAGATTACTTTTCTTTAACTTTTATAGAACTCTTTCAGAAACATAACTGGAGTGTAATAAATATAAGGCACACCCATATGCTATGTTAGCAAGCCTATGTATTTCTGCTTTACAAGGACAGGTATCCTGAACAAAGGTTCTTACACTATTTCATTTAGACTATAAGTCTTCCTCAGAGTTCTAACCATTGAAGATCTCAAAAATGAATATTCTAAGCTGCATAGAAATAGATAAGACAAAGTGTAGAAACTTGAAAACTCAGAATTTTTTTTTCTTAAAAAATGTTGCAACGTCTTCTTAACTTCCTTGGGATATATGAGACTCACAAGGCCCACTCAGCCATCTGCTTTGCTTGATTTCAGGTTATTTCCATCTTTTCCAAGGACACAGAGGCAAATAATGTATGTGCATATGTGTGCATGTTCACTATGAGCAAGTGTGTACATATACATATACACACACACACACACACACAACACACACACAAACACACAACACACACACAAACACACAGCTTAGGTCATGATCTCCATGTTAAATTTTGGAAATGATTTTTTTCTGGGGGCTTTGTATAACCAGTTATTTAGTAATTATGTTTGCCTTAAAGTTAGTGTTATTTTTAAAATACAGAAACTTTTTCAACAATTTTTTCTGTTCTAACAGCAAAAGCAGCCTGGATGATTAAAACAAACCTTCAAAGTCCATGCTACCAAGTGTCCTTTTCATGGTAGCAGGCTGATTTAGTCTTATTTGTATGTAATATTCAGAGCTTTGGAGGGATGTATTGAAAAGTTCTATTTAGGAAATATGAGATTTGTGTCCAAATAGTATTTTAAGAGTGTTATGGTTTAAATTGCACCCCCCAAAGGATATGTTGAACACCTAGTCTCTCGTATTCAGAATGTGACCTGATTTGGAAATAGAGTCTTTGTAGAGGTAGTCAAGATAAGAAGTGGTCAATTAGGTCATCTTCATAAGAAGAGTTAGGGACGGGGCACTTCCCTGGTGTCCAGTGGTTAAGATTTTGCACTCCCAATGCAGGAGGGCATGGGTTTGATCCCTAGTCAGGGAACTAAGATCCCACATGCCACACAGCCAAAGAAGATATAGGCAGAAACCCATGGAGAAGAGAGCCATGTGAAGTCACAGGGAGAAAGCCATGTGAATTCAGAGGCAGAAACTGGAGTGATGAATCTACACACCAAGGGTGTGTTCTTCAGCAGCCTGAAGTACATATCTTTAGATCCTTCAAAGAGATCATGGTCTTTCCAACATCTTGATTTTGACTTCTAGCCTCTAGAACTACAGGAGAATAATTTTCTGTTGTTTTAAGCTGTTCTAGTTGTATTTCTCCGCTATGGCAGCCCTAGGGACCTAACACAGAGAGTGATTACATTCAGCTCTGAAAGCAGGTGAATCTAAGAACACCACAGCGGACAATCCCCTCACCTATAACAACTGAAAAGAGCACAGGGGACCTTTCTCCTCTAGGGGCCCTGCATGCTGCTGATCCTTTTTTTTTTTCTTTTGGCATGGTCTGACGATTGCAGAGAAGCTGTTAAACAAAATATTAAATAGCAATACTAGCTAACATTTATTGAGCACTTATGAGGAGCCAGATTCTATTCTAAGCATTTTATGTGTATCATCTGGTTTAAAACCTAGCTACCAATGTGAGGTAGATACTGTTGTTATCCCCTTTTATAGATGATGAAATTGACTCACTCAAAGTTACAGAGCTGGGACAGTTGTGGTTTGAACCCAGAGAGTTTGACCCCTAAGTGCCCCCTCATACCAAGTGTTCATTTCTATTTCACTCTTTCCAGAATCCTGTGGCATGGTGCTTTTTCAAGGAGTGAAATTAGAAAGAGGGAAATTCATGTTGATAGAGCTCCTTTGTAAGTGAGTGACATGCTCAGATCTGTTACCCTATTTTATTATTTAATCCTCGTAATGTCTCTTTAAAGTAGTTATTATTTTCATAACTTACAGATAAAGAAATTCCTCTGATAGTTTGTAAGTGATGCCAGGATTTGAACTTGAATCTAACAAATGGCATTTATTCAGTATTTATTCTGTGATAGGAATTTTATATATACATTTTTTTCTTTGGTACTGACAACAATCTGGTAAGGTAGTTGTCTCTGCGAATGTCTCTAAGGTAGATATTCAGTCATGAGAATGTCTCAGTCATGAGAATGAAATATCAGAAATGAACAGAAATCCTGAGTAGTCTTCCGGCTGTGAAAGGCAGGCTGGCCCTGGGCTGTGGTATATCACAAGCAAGAGAAGCAACTGCCCATTTGGAGTGAGTAGGATACAGATGTATTTTTCACCTAGAACTTGCCTTGGTTAAAAGAGAGGATGTTGGGCTTCCCCGGTGGTGCAGTACGTTCCCTGGTGGGAATCTACTTGCCAGTATGGGGACATGGGTTCGACCTCTGGTCTGGGAAGATCTCACATGCTGCAGAGAAAACTGAGGCCATGAGCTACAACTACTGGGCCTACCTGGCGCAGCTACTGAAGCTGATGTGCCTAGAGCCTGTGCTCCACAAGAGAGACCACCACAGTGAGAAAGCCTGCCCAGTGCAGCAAGAGAGTAGCACCCATTCTCTGCAACTAGAGAAAGCCTGCACAGCAACGAAGGCCTACTGCAACCAAAATAAATGAACAAATAAACAAAAAATAAACGAGAGGGTGAAAATAGTGAGAAAAAAACCCCCAAAACATTGGCTTAGGGTCAGGCCATTGGTGTAGATGGGTGCGTGCTAAGTCACTTCAGTTGTATTCCACTCTTTGCGACCTTATGAACTGTAGCCTGCCAGGCTCCTCTGTCCATGGGATTCTCCAGGCAAGAATCCTGGAATAGGTGCCATTTCCTACTCCAGCAGATCTTCCAGACCAAGGACTGAACCCGTGTCTCTTGTGTTTCCTGCGTTGCAGGCATTCTTTACTGCTGAGCCACCGGGGAAGCCGTAGATGGATGGGAAATTGGCTAAAGGCAGGAAAAATACATCATTAGGAAGGAAACATCCTATATAAGGTGTTTTCTGGTCGTGGAGAATGTAGTCCCCATTGATACATCTGGAATGGGATATTTAATCCTATCGTGGAAACAACTGGCTTCTTTGTAAGTCTCTTCCTGTTTCGGTCAGATTGTCCATCAATGAAGCCAGGTAGAAGCTGCCTCTGTACAGTCTCTGTGATGCTAGTCAGTATGCATGACTGTAAAATTTCCTAAGATTGTTTGAGTTGGATTGGCTTCTGCCTACCTTTAAATTACTCTCGGACCCCTAAGTGTATGGCTCTTGAAAGAATTTCCTGATATCAAAGACAGGTATGATTCCCATCTTCCAGGTGAGGATTTGAGACTTAGAGAGGTCCAGTATCTTGTCCAAGGTTAGATCGCTGATAAATGGCAGGGACAGGATTTGAAGTCAGGTCTACTGATGACTAAAACATATATCAGAATACAGCAACTTGCTCTCTTGCTTGGAGAATTTCATGACTCCTGCTAGTACAATTTTTATTTCAGCAGTTTCTTCTGCTATTCAAACTTTATGTGAAGCTATTCCCTCTAGCTTGTGTAATGGAGAATGGCATCAAGGGTTGGCCAGTCTGTATTTAGGAAGTACATTTAGATGCCACTCATCCTTAAGCTATTGCAGAATTTCCCTAAACATTCTCAGTCCTCAGCTTTTTTTCCTTTACAGAAAATTGTCAGGAAAAATTGTTAAAATGAATCAGATCACGCAATTTTGTGTAGTGGCTCACCATTGCAGATAATGGTTGTTTTTGGCTTCTGCTCCCCTGAGACCATGAGACTCAGGTCTGAAATGTTTTAAACATGCATGTTTCACCATGTTTCACTCAGTTCTTAAGCTGAGTATTGACAGATAAGTTTTGGGTGTGTATGTAATTTCTTTTAATTATAAAGGATTACACGCATATGATAATCTTCCCCCTACAAGCTCCCCATCCTCCCAAAAGATCATCCAGCCCCACAGGGTATACGTATGAAAATCACATTTCATCATAAAAACCATTTTCAGGCCTCCGGAGCAAGTTTCATTCCTTTCAGGACTAGTTGCATAATACTGGATAATGGCTCTCATAAGAAAATGCTTCGTGGGTGAATCTGACTCATATCCAAGGTTGCCACACACTGATTACAGAATGAGGACCAAGCTCATTAAGTTGACATTTACAGTTCTTCATCATCTTACTCTTTAACTACATCTTTTTCTGGGTCTGTTGTTCCAGGCATAGACATTTTCAAGATCCCAGTGTCTTTTCTCATATTGTTTTCTGTCTGCTATGTCCCAACCTCCGTTCTCCACCTATTATTATTATTATTACCCTTCATGTACTCATTTCAAATGCAATTCCTTCATGTGTCATCTCATCTATTTTTCTACTTTTATTTTTGGTAATTTTCCTTGATCCTTTCCAAGCATTGATTTTGTGCTGCTCAGAATTATTAAATGACATTGCACATTCTGCTCATTTAACTCACCAGACTCAAACTGCAGACCTTCAGAAGGAAAAGGGAAAGAGCAAGAGATGATAAGTAGAAATCTGTTGTTCCTGCAATTGGAATTGGTCCAGTTGGTGCTTCTTTTGATGTTGGTCTTGTGATGCTTCTTCTAAAGCAAAGCCTGATTGTACTCAGTTTTCACGTTACTTGCTGACTTAAGAACCCCACTCCCCCAGAAAGATTCTGGTGGTGGTGGTTTAGTTGCTGAGTTGTGTGTGACTCTTGCAACCCCATTTGTAGCCCACAGGCTCCTCTGTCCATGGAAATTTTCCAGGCAAAAATACTGAGGTGAGTTGCCATTTCCTCCTCCAGGAGATTTTCCTGACCCAGAGATTGAGCCCTTATCTCCTGCAGCTCCTGCTTTGCAGGTGGATTCTTACCCCTCGTGCCAGTGGGAAGCCTCAGTAAGATTCTAGTCTCCCTTAATTAGTTGTTTGCATGTGTCAGTGTAACCTTATTTTACCATATTTGACTACTTGCTCACTATATAACCCCTTCAAGGATCATTCTGTCATTTTTGAGGTTGCACCCAAGTACTGTATTTCAGACTCTTTTGTTGATTATGAGGGCTACTTCATTTCTTCTATGGGATTCTTGCCCATAGTAGTAGATATAATAGTCATCTGAATTGAATTCCCCCATTCCCGTCCATTTTAGTTTGCTAATTCTTAGGATGTTGATGTTATTCTTCTGCTTGACCATGTCCAGTTTTCCTTGATTCATGGATATAACATTCCAGGTTCCTATACAATACTGTTCTTTGCAACATCGGATTTTACTTGCATCACCATACGCATCCACAACTGAGTGTCGTGTCTGCTTTGGCCCAATTGCCTCATTCATTCTGGGGCTATTGGTAATTTTCCTCTGCTCTTCCCCAGTAGCATATTGGACACCTTCAGACCTGGAGGACTCATCTCTTGGTGTCATATCTTTTTGGCCTTTTATACAGTTCATGAGGTTCTCATGGCAAGTACACGGGGGTGGTTTGCCATTCCCTCCTTCAGTGGATCATGTTTTGTCAGGCTCTCTGCTATAACCCATCTGTCTTGGGTAGCTCTTCACTGCATGGCTCATAGCTTCACTGAGTTACACAAGCCCCTTCGCCATGACAAGGTAGTGATCCTTCAAGGGGTTATATTGTGTACAAATAGTCAAATATAGGTAAAATAAGGTTACACTGACACTTGCAAACAGCTAATTAAGGAGACTAGAATCTTACTGAGGCTTCCCAGGTGGCACTAGTGGCAAAGAATCCACCAGATGACTCATTGGAAAAGTCCCTGACGCTGGGAAGGATTGAGAGCAGAAGGAGAAGAGGGCATCAGGGGATGAGATGGCTGGACAGAATCACTGATATAATGAACATGAACTTGGGCAACCTCTGGGAGATGGTGAGGACAGCGAGGCCTGGGGTGCTGCCGTCTATGGGGTTGCAAACAGTCGGACACACCTGGGTGACTAGAAAACAACAGCAACACAGCATACTGGGGTCTCCCAGGCGGCTCTGGTGTAAAGAACCTGTCTGCAATGCAGGAGCCATAGGAGCCTTGGGTCCAGTCCATGGTTTAGATGATAAACCATATAGTCATGGAGTCACCTACTTGCTCTTTTAAAGCTTCAGCTTTTTCACCTACAAAATGTGGAAAATGATGACATCTACCCAAAGGCTTGTTTCTAAAGCATGAAGAAGAGAATTTTTCATGTAGTAAACTTTCAGTAAGCATTGGCCATGCTTCTTTATTGTTTCTTTTCACATGGAGTCTGTGTCTAAGTCATGCAGTTTAGAGTTCTTTCATCAATATTCAGGGTGTGGTTTGCTCCTGCAATTCCTCTCCCTTACAGTATTTGCTTTCAACTTTCAGGAAATTGTGATATACAAATTTTGTGAGGATAAGATATTTGATTGCCACATGTCAAAAGCTGTCATTATAGTTACAAACATGCATACACACATATATATATATATATATATATATATAGAAATACCTGTACATGTGTCTTATCTATCGATATATAAACACATACAACAAAATGTATGGACTTTCTTAGTGGTGCAGCAGTAAAGAATCCACCTGTAGTACAGGTGATGTGCGTTCAATTTCTGGGTCAGGAAGATCCCCTGGAGAAGGAAATGACAACCCCCGCTAGTATTTTTGCTTGAGAAATCCCATGGATGGAGGAGCCTGGCAAGCTATAGTCTATGGGACTGCAGATGAGTTGGACACGACTTGGCAACTAAACAACAAGAAAGTGGGTAAGGTCTTAATGTGAGTGCCCCATGTACCCTCACATTGGCTGCCCTCGTGCACTCAGAAACCTGAGCAGCTTGACAGAGTGGTCTGTGATTTTCTAACAATCTGAAGAACAGGAATAACAAGATGTAATCAATAGTTTTTGCCTGTATGCGCTCAACTTTTGAATTTTTAAGAACTAAAGACACTGAAGAATTCATAAGTCAAAATTACTTACACCTAATGAAATACTAACTTGTTTTTGGTTTAATAGGATTGGGATTGAAAAGCACATTTTAGGAATGCCCTGTAAATAATACAAGAAAGAGAAAAAGGGCAACGAGTAATTAGACCACAAGCTCATTAACATAAAACTTCGTACGAAAGTTATAGATTTCTAAGCTACTTACTAGACCTCAGTAAGTGGTTGAGAATCTGAGCTGTAGGAAATGAAACTCACTTAAATAAATAACCACCAAGATCAGAACAAACGGTCTTTGCTTTATAAACCTTGCTCTGTATGCCTTCAGAGTTGAAGCGGAAGCCATCTAAAATGCAGTCTCATTCCTAAGCCTCCGAGAAGCATGTCATTACTCTTTCCACTTTGAGAGAGGAGTCTGTCAATCAAGCAAGCTTATTTTGCAGGTCCTGGAGGGGAGGATAGCACATTAAATTTTACTCTCTCTTATTCTTGGTAACACTTTATCTCAAGTGCCCATTAACGAGCACAGTCTATAATTCAGGCTGAATTATGATGAAAGCACTCTCCTGGGAGTGCAAAGCATCTGCATCCACCAGCCGCTGCCATTAGTTTACGAGAATGAGTGTCTCCAATCACAGCCAGCAAGGTGAAGTGCCCGGTTCAGGAACTACACAGAGTCTACCCCATTGAAGCTTCAGAAGAGGTTCCTTTGTTCTCTGTTTCTCTCACCTCACCTGTGCTACCTTAAGAAGCCACTGGGCTTCATTTCTTCTTTTTATGACATATGTGACACTTTATCCTGGGATTCAGATCTTAATTCTTCAGTTCCTTTTTTTCTGTCATGATAAAAATTCTGGGGAATATATAGAGTCAGCTGCCTTTCAGATTCATCATTTCAATATTTTCATCTGCAACAACTGTTTAATTAGAAGAGGCTCCTTTTGGTAGGCTCCTTTTGTACAACTTTAATGAAACTGAAGAGCATGAAATGTGGTTTCCCTGCTTTTAATGAAGCTACTTTTATAGAAATAAGATGAGAAATGGAGAAATTGTTGAAGTCACAGTGCATGAAATTAAGGGAGCCCAAACTGTATTGGCCCTAGTGTGTTTTTTTTTTTTTTCCTCTTAAGTTGATGTTTTGAGGACCAAGGTTGTGGTTGCTAACAAACAGGCTGATGTTGTTTTTTCTCCCTCTCTCTTTTTTTCAAGTTCATAGATTTCTGACAGACATGCCCTTAAGGATTCAATTTGTTGTTGTTTAGGAAAATTTTATGAAGCAAACTATGTGCAACAGAGGACTATTTTCACACAACACAAAAGCAAATTAATGATGGCATCTAGTTATGAGATAAAACCTGAAATTGTGCTGGATTTCAGGTAAAGCAGGATTGAATGTGCAGACCTGAAACAGAATAATTACAGAAGATTTCAAGCAATGTGTGTGATAATCATATGCCGTGTACATAAGTCCCTACCACACCACTAAGGTGTTAGCCACATGGGTATTCTAGTCATCAGCAAATTTTCTATCATATTGTTCTGTATCTTGAAATACAAAGGGAAGAGATGAAGCTATACTCCTCTCATACATTAATCAATGTAACAACCATGTTGGAAATTCAAATTCAGGGGTCTGCATGCCCTGGCTATACAATTTAGACTAACTTGATAATAAGCATTTTTTGGGGGTGGATGCAGGTCTTGGAACTGGTTTTAATTGCTAGTTTGAAACTATGAAAATACTGAGTGTGATTTGCCTGCTGACCTAGAATAGATGATTAGCACTCTCAGATGAGAACAGAGAGGCATTAACCTTTAAGTATAAAGAGAGAACCTCTAAGAGCCATCAACAATTGTGGCATGAAACTTCTATCAGAGATTATTAATTCACAAACCTATGGTTGCCAGGCGAGGGGAATGATGGGGGAAAGGGATACTTAGGGAACTTAGAATGGACCGTACACACTGCTATATTTACAGTGGATAACCAACAAGGACATGCTCTAAAGCACATGGAAGTCTGCTCAGTGTATGTGGCAACCCGGATGGGAGGAGGGTTTGGAGGAGAATGGATATGTGTATGTGTATGGCTGAATCCCTTTGCTGTCCACCTGAAACTATCACAGCATTGTTAATTAGCTGTACCCCAATACAGAACTAAAAGTTTAAAAAAAGAAAAAAAAGATTATTAGCTCTTGAAGCCCAGCCTTCACTCCACCAGACTGTAGAAAAGAGAACTGAGGAGACAAAGAGAGCAGGAGAAGCCTCATGGGCTTGTGATTCAGTCCTGCAGAATTCACTTCCTCTCCTCTTGGGGAAGCTGAGGGCTTGTCAGCTTCTACCCCATCCATCTTGTGATATGGGGGAGTCAGGAGCTGAGGGGTTTGGGAGAGAAGACCAGACCCAGCTTCCCTTTCCAGAAAACTGAGCAGTAGAGAGATTTCTTAAGGTCTCCTGATAAATCTGAAAGACCACTCCCCACTCAGCACTTGGACTTCTGACTTTCATGGCCCAGAGATGTCCTATTGAGGTTAGCTGGAAAGGTACTGACAAGCAGTCAGGAGGCTACAGTCATGGAGCTTATTTTGGAGAACTCTGCATCTGCCTTCCATCTCTCCTCCCACCTACTCCAACCCCGAAGAAGTAAAGCCTTGAAGAGGGATAAGGATGCATCAGTGTCCCTTCCCTTCCATTCCAAGATGCTAAGAGTGAAAGTACTGACCTCACCCTGCTTTCCACACCCGAACTTTCGAAGCTGCAGACCTGGCCTTGGCCTAGGGAGCACTGATGCAGAAATCAGATTTAAATGGAATATGAGAGCAGTTTTAAACTGGAAAGTGTTCTAATCATTGAGAGTAAACTGAAATGCAAGAGACTTGCTAAAGTGTTGAACACAAAACAAGGTTGAAAGCAGTGACTGAGGGAAACTAAGTAGTAGTTTATACTAAAAAAGTCAGTTTGATTAATTTCTATTTGTTTCCTTTGATGATTTTTGATCTCTTTGTGTATCAATAATTTTCTTTTGAGGTTTAATTTTAGTTAAAATAACTAGATAAACACAAATGCTGAATTTTTTTCACAACCAAAAACCTCCAATGTTTCCTACATTTCAGTTCAGTTCAGTTCATTCGCTCAGTCGTGTCCGACTCTTTGCGACCCCATGAATCGCAGCACGCCAGGCCTCCCTGTCCATCACCAACTCCCGGAGTTCACTCAGACTCATGTCCATCGAGTCAGTGATGCCATCCAGCCATCTCATCCTCTGTCGTCCCCTTTTCCTCCTGCCCCCAATCCCTCCCAGCATCAGAGTCTTTTCCAACGAGTCAACTCTTCGCATGAGGTGGCCAAAGTACTGGAGCTTCAGCTTTAGCATCATTCCTTCCAAAGAAATCCCAGGGCTGATCTCCTTCAGAATGGACTGGTTGGATCTCCTTGCAGTCCAAGGGACTCTCAAGAGTCTTCTCCAACACCACAGTTCAAAAGCATCAATTCTTCGGCACTCAGCCTTCTTCACAGTCCAACTCTCACATCCATACATGACTACTGGAAAAACCATAGCCTTGACTAGATGGACCTTACTCGGCAAAGTAATGTCTCTGCTTTTGAATATGAGCTCCCCAAGAGAAGACTTTTCCAGAAAAGGAGAGCAATAAAAAGAACCAAAACAAACTGTCTATGAAACCTACAACATTGTTTTGCCTTCTCCATTTTTATCAATCATTTTGAACAGAACAAACAAGTAAATAGTGTTATAATTAGTTATTTTTCTTGAATGATTAATTTTTTGTTTTTGTCTCTGGATAATAAACTCCTTATTTGGTTGGATATTTCAGGAAGCAGCCTCTGTGGTAGAGATTTGTGTGTGGAGGTTTAGTAGAGAGAGCTGTCTGGATCAACAGTGAAAGAGTGAAGGAATCAGGAAGAAGTACAAGGAGAAGTCAAACCAGGAGGCAGTCATAAGAAAATTGTCTTGAACTGGGGCCTAAGGGCATTTAACACTCTCTGCCTAGACCAGCCTTGGATGTAGGATGTCCTTAGGAAGGGCATGTGAACTGACTCAACCAAGGGCTCCAATGGCAATTCTCTCAGCAGTGGTGCACTGGTAAATCAGCTCTCTGGACACAAAACAAAGCAAAACAGAACAAAACCAAAACCCACCACAAAACCCTTATTATTATTATTATTTTGCTGATTTCCATAGTGTAAGTAGTCCCATCAAGACTGATTTCAACCTGCTGTTATGAAGCCAGTGAAGGAAAACTGGGAAGAGACATTCACGACTGGCCCTAGCTCACCTTTGGTTCCATCCTTGGGGAGGGATCTTGGTAGTGCACCCACGGCATCCATCATGCTAACTTCTTTTCTTGTAAAGAAATACTCCTAGAGCTTCAAAAATTTGTAGCCGCATTGGGCACACCACAATAAATAGTTGCAGGTTTCAATTCAGTGAAATTAAGTCACCCGGAGTGAGAAAGTCATTTATATTCCATGATATCCCGACAGCCTATTCTTATTTGGCAGTCTCAGGCTCTGAACCAACAGCAACATCTGCTGGCAATTTATTCCCTATTATCTTCTGCCTACTACTTAACCTACTGGATCAAACAATTCTATGTTCACTGTTCCCTATCCACCTGTAAGTTGGAATGTTCACTTGTAAAAATTTAAACATAGCTTGAGAAAATTTTTCATACCCTGATTAGAATGTCGGTTATAAAAATTTCAAATATGTAATCGTTATTTTCCCCAACCCACTGCTCTTTTGTCCAATTTATAATTTATTTCCCTATGATTTCAGCCTGATTGACTTTCCGAAGGCTTAGGAAGGGCAAACATAAAAGGACTGTTGACAATAACATGGAGAAGTGCTGAATGGTCATGCAGGTTGTTGATGTCTTGCTTTTCCAGAACCCACGGAGATTGTTGACCTCAGGGCTCATTTTCTTTTCTCACGCATACTTCAGAGATTGGCCTGTCTTCTCTCTGAGACCCTCTCTTCCCTGTTCACTGTGGAAATGAACGTAGTAACACAACTTCTCTCATTCTTATCTCAAATCTAAGGAAAGATTGTGAGTTTTCAATGTAGGGAATGTATATCAATATGCATTGTTTTGTTGGATTATTCTAACAAGTAAAGGAACAAGTAGCAAGAAATATTCTAACAAGAAAAGAAGGCAGACAGGGCCTGTGAAATAAGATGCAAAACGAATTTTCAAAACAGTAGGGTATTTTCACTCTTCGTAATAATAGTTATATCTAGTCTTCATTGAGGTGTAAAATAGGTCCCAGTTTGATTTTTCACTCATTTAATTTCTTAGTTTATTTCCTATGAGTTGGTGGTTTTCTTTATTTTGGGGAATGGCTTCCAGAATTGTCCAACCTTGGACAAGAAAGCCCCATAGTCCCCACAAAGGGGCAGAAATGTGGATAATATATTATCTATGGCAAAGGCTAAGCTGTTATGACAAAGGGAACAAGAAATAAAATGGCTTGACTAAGATGGAGTTAGTTTTTAGGTAACACTTCAGTCAGTTCAGCCTTGAGTGACAAGGGATCATGACAGACAGAGTTGTTGAGGAAGCCAACTCTTCTGATTGTTCTGCCATCTTCCCCGTCTTCTAGATTGATGTACTAACTGACCAGGCCTGAGAGGGATCTGGGATGCTAATATGGCTGTGTTCCAGTTCATGGCAAGGGCAAAAGTCCAGAGCAAGAGCTTTCTTTTTAACAAAGAGATAGTGAACTTTTAAGATGTAAGTTTTACTTCTCTTCACATTCCACTAGGTTCTAGAAAATGTAATTTTTAACTGGACAGCCATGAAATTATGTCAGGGAAGGGGATGGTTAGCAGGCTGCCTAACCAACCAGAGTTAGGGGACTCTGGTCCCCTAAATATCCATATTCACATTTCTTATCATCTTCTTCTGTCCCATGGAAGATAGTCCAAAGTCTCATCCATTTCTGCATCAAAGTTTCAGAACTCTGGCAGATGCTGGACAGTCCTCTTCAATAGGTCCAGATGAAGTTTTTGTGGTCTGATGACTATAAACCAATAGACAGATTATCAGCCTAAAATATGATAACTACAATTCAAAACTCTCATTCATATAATAGAAGATTGGAAACACAGCAGTTCTTAGTTGTTGCAAAGACCTCCTGCCCTAGCAGTGGAGTATGGTTTATAAGTAGCCATCTGGGCACCCCACTGTGCCTTCTGGAAGAGGTACCTTGTCCATTTTCCTTCATGGACCCCAGCTTTATCATTTGTAAGAGTCTCATGTGTCTCTTATCTGTCTGAAGTGGGTGTTGAAAAGTAAAGTTTTTACAGTCTGCTCTGGCTGAAGCAGGCCTGGGACCTAGAGTGTTGCTAGACTTGTGATTTCTTTGGTAAATACAACTGCCTACAAATATGTAGGTTTTCAACCTATTAATGCTTGCTTCCATTTATACCTATTGGCAGGTAACCTCTAATAAGCATTTTTCCTGGACATAGTATCTTTTGCCTGCTGATTCTCTTTTACTGCTGGCTTCATTGCCCAGACCCTAACCCCTGCCCCCTCCACTCCAGTTCTTCACTTAGGCTTGGCTTGTCTGTACTGGAGGCATCTCTTGCCAAAACATCTTCACAGGAGATGTTTGAGAGAGGCTCGAGGTAATAGACTTGTGTTCTGCTATTTTTGGTGTAGACCAATCTAGTTTGTGTTTCCAGTCCTGTGACTCTACAAATTCCTGGATTCTCCAGTGATTTAGATTTCAGACTACAGGAAGAGAGTATCTCCCTTAGTGGATTTGTAGCTTTGCACATGTCTACTTTCAAACTGAAAAACCCTTGCCTTAATGTATTTTTCTTAGGTATCTTATAGAAAGTGGCAAGGAGCAACTCACTTCTAAATTTCTGGGTATTTCCCCGGCACTTCCTCCAGAACTATGAGTTCCCTGGGTGTGCTTTCTGAGCTGACACTGGTGAGAGTTTTGCTGAAAGCATAACGAGGGGTACAGAAGATCAGAAAGCAATGTCTAGTTTTCCTCTGCCCATTAGATAATTTCTAAGCCAGTTTAATTTCCTAGATAGCATTTTGAAAAGCAGAGACATTACTTTGCCAACAAAAGCCTGTTTTAGTCAAGGCTATGGTTTTTCCATGGTCATGTATGGATGTGAGAGTTGGACTGTGAAGAAAGCTGAGTGCCGAAGAATTGATGATTTTGAACTGTGGTGTTGGAGAAGACTCTTGAGAGTCCCTTGGCAACCAGTCCATTCTGAAGGAGATCAGCCCTGGGATTTCTTTGGAAGGAATGATGCGAAAGCTGAAACTCCGGTACTTTGGCCACCTCATGTGAAGAGTTGACTCATTGGAAACGACTCTGATGCTGGGAGGGATTGGGGGCAGGAGGAGAAGGGGACGAGAGAGGATGAGATGGCTGGATGGCATCACGGACTCGATGGATGTCTGAGTGAACTCCGGGAGTTGGTGATAGACAGGGAGGCCTGGTGTGCTGTGATTCATAGGGTCGCAGAGAGTCAGACACACTGATCAACTGAATTGAACTCAACTGAACTGAAGCCAGTTTAGAAATGTGTCAATATTTTAGATTTTGTTACTTAGTATACTGCTTCCATGTGCTAATTTCTGTATTACTCAAGCTAAGTCAAGTTAAAGATTACGTTGTTGTAACAAAGAGATCCCCAAATACAATTTATGTAAGAAGTTTTAGTTTGGCTAATCCAGGGTCCTTAGGGTGGTAGTTCTGCTACTCAAGATAAGGATAGACCTAGATTTCTTCCATTATGTCATTCCACCAACCCCCACAAATGCCTGTTTTTATGGAAGAGAAGGAGAATGGATTTGAGGGAACCAACTAGTAGTTTGCCAAAAACATTAAGAAGTATGCCCAAAATGTTTCAAGTAAGATTAATTAATATTTTAGCAATCACTACACTATGCTGTCAATCTCATTGTCTTCCTGTCTCACAAATGATGAGAATCTTAAGCCATTCTCCCTCATTGTCTTTTTGACTAGAATCATGAAATCATCTAGGGCTTCCCAGGTGGTGCTAGTGGTAAACGACCTACCTGCCAATGCAGGAGATATAAGAGACATGGGTTCAATCCCTGGGTTGGGAAGATCCTCTGGAGGAGAGCACGGCAATCCACTCCAGTATTTTGCCTGCAGAATCCGCCTGAACAGAGGAGCCTGGTGGGCTACAGTCCATAGGGTCACAAAGAGTCAGACACCACTAAAGCAACAGCAGAGCATGCGAAATCACCCAGTTGCATGAAATCATCTAATCAGTTCCTATAGGGGCACTTGTAGGGCATTTGGGTAATTGAACTGTCTGGGGACTGTTACTACCATTTAATGCCTAAGAAGCCTGAATTATGAGCAAGGGACATGACCTCAAAATACACCATTGTCCCATTCAAAATGCATGAAAAACCAAATTTCCTAATTCACAGTCCTCATTTTCAGGTCATTAGTGTCAGAGCTGAGACAAGAATATAGATTTTCTGACTATCTATTACACTAACTTTCTAAAATCCAATCCTTGAAGAATAGTCTTAAAGGAAATTACACTTAAAAAAAAGTTAAAAAATTTTTACTGTGCTCCTGGCTCCCACCTGTTCTATAGCAGCAGCACCTTACCTGCTTAATTCTTTTTCTACCACATTTGAAAAGGAAAAAAATCTGTTAAAAATAGAATGACAGTTGTAGGGGAAGGAAATAAAACTCTAAATACAGTATCTCTATATGCATGTATAAATAGAAATATAAACAGACAAATATAGACGATGACTATAAAGCAGTAAGACTTTATTTTTGTGAGTTTTGTGGCATCAATCTCATTGCGTTATATTCAGGCTTATGTATGTTTGAGGTACTGTGCTTTCCCAATTCAAATAAAGAAGATTGGGTAGTGAAGGGTGGGGGCATTGGGGTGGGAATGATCAAGCCCTTGGACACAGGGCAGAAGCCTGCAGTCTGAGTATCAGAACAGAGGCTTGGAGTCTGAGTCCAAGGACCCAAGGAGAGGAGGCAAGGGAAAGACCCCAAGTCAGGAAGAGCTCAGGGACCAGGGCAGAACCAAGCCAGCAGCAGGCTCGCACACAGGCAAGTGGGCAGGAAAACAAGCCGCAAGGCACCGGAACAAGGCAGGCTGAGCACTGGGCCATTACTGCAAACCACAAGCAGCAACAACAAAATAAAGTAGGAACAAATATATAACTACCATAACAGGATTCCCAGGGAAAGCCACCGTGTCGCCTGGAAGGGAGAATGAAATAAGGAGTGGTAAATATGTTATCTTGACCAGAGGCACAAAAATTGGGAGAGCAAATTGTGACATATTGATCTTAGTCTGTTGAGTATGCAAAAGGGCGTATTGTGACCGCAGGTTGAACCATGCTACAGAGGAGGGACAGTGTGGCCGTTGGGCTGTATATCTTTGTGTCTTTCCCTTTCATATATTGTTTAAGAAGTGAAAAAAAAAATTCTGATAAAAATAGAGATGACAGGTTTTGGAGAAGGAAATATGAAACTAAATGCATTATGTAAATATGCAAAAGTAGGACTAAAAATACAGAAATCTGGACGAAGATACAGTAAAAAGACGATGCCACTGACAGCAGCGTTGATGTCAGGAGAGGGTACAAAGATGCGTCCTTTTCTGGGGGTCCCTGAATTGTTTAATTTGCTGAGAGGATTGCGCCTGTGTGAACTTGCTCGTTCTTTTTAGAGTCAAGACTGTCAGATCATTTGAGTTCCTTATACTGTTCTGATTTCATATAGTTTCATATATAGCTGAAAAAAACGTAGCTTTTAATTGCCTCCTTAAACTAACATTGTAAAGCAACTACACTGCAATAAAAATTAAAACACAAACACAAAAACAAAACCCTGTTCCATCATTACTGTTGGACGGTTGCATCTAACTGGCATTTTCCAATCTGGTACTAGGGAAAATCACCTTTATGGACTTTCTTTCTTTTACCTACTCTTTTTATAAAAACCCAAGCACAACTTGTTTTTCTGTCTTTTCTCTGTGAATGACACCCTCTCATTCCCAAGCACATAGAATTTTACTTTTTTTTTTTCTTTTTTGATGATAGCTTCAGTTTAACAGCTTACTTGGTGGGCGTGTTTGAAAGATGAGCTGGCTGGCTATTCACCAGCCCACATAACACATTTCTCTTGGTCTGTGTGGTCTATCTCAAGTTCAAGACTTCAGAATGGGAGAAAGTGGGAAGTAGGTAAGGTGAGATTATTCCTCCTTCCTTCCGTTGCCAAATGGCTTGTTACCGTGAATTGCAGAGCCATGGTTGGCTCATGACAGCCAGGAGGGCAACAGCTTGTCACTGAAGTCAGGTCCATCGATTCTCGAGGCTTATGTGTCACAGTTGCTTCAGGTCTGCCAGGTATTTCTTTGCCTTCCTCTGGCGAGATTCCAGACTGCCCCGTGCCCTGTGATCAGTCCAGCTGCCGAGAGAGAATAAAGGGAGAGAATCTGGAAAATTAGAGCGTTAAGGGAAGTTAAGGATCATCTGCTTCATCTCTTCTTCTGTCCACTGGTAAAAGGAATCCCATGAAACACTAGCTGAGGATACTAGTAATAATAAGGGCAGCGTGAGTCCTGGAAGCAGTTCTCCTTCTGGTCTATTTCCAATAGACTCTGTATATTTCTTTACCATAGGCAGGAGTCTACACGATATATCCACGCATTTGCTCTTTAAATAGTCTTACTGGGGTTCCTTCTTCTTTATAATTCTATATAATAACACTGTCACTGACAGTAATTTTTGCCACTATACAGTTAGCAAACAGAAGCATGAAAAATTCCTATCCCCTCCTTTTCTATTTTTTTCTTGTTTTGTGACTTTTCTCCAATTAGACCCGAATGTATAAAGAGGAAGAATGTTTGAATCCCTCTTTTTGGCCCTATGTATTTTTTGCCTCTGGGGGGAAAAAAAATTGTAACCTTGTTCCAGTTTCCTAAGAAGACTGGATTCCTCTGCCATGGGAAATCTCGATCTCGTCCCTTCCTCTCAGTACGCTTTTGGATTTAACCTCAAGGTGCAAAATGTTGTTTGACTGCGTCAACTAACATCTCGAGGAGCTTCCGCCATTGTAACCAGAGCCGTGGACAGCATCCCTCACATATGGCTCTGTCCCCCTCTCTTTGTGACAGTGTCTCACCTAAAACATTTTCAGGTATGTTTCCTCATGGGTGCTTGGACTGTGACTGCCATATGGTGTCAAGAGCAACATCTGCATCAATACGTTATGGATAATAAGAACCCGAAAGAGCATTTGTTAGAGATTTTGGGAACCCCAGAGGTCTGGGTATGCAGTCATAGTGTGGTATTCTCTCAATTTGTTTGTTTATTTGTGCTTTTTTCATTGAGCAGATACTTAGTGAGTTCTACTGTGGGCAGTGTGCACTAGGCTTACTGCACTAAATGAAATACAACTCCCACTCTTCAGGAGCTTAGCGTCTAGTTGGGGAGATGCATTAAAATGTGAATGATTATATAACCCAGTGTGATCATCACTCTGAAAAAGGCAAATTGAAAGAATCAGAAAGGAAGCACAAGGACATTGCATTTCATTTGATCTGTGAGTGCAGAGAGATCTTCTTGGCATGGTGATGCTTGAATGAGTGTTTAAGGATGGGTAGGAACAAGTTGTCATTGAGCAAATTCCAGGAAATGGTGAAGGACAGGGAAGCCTCTCATGCTGCAGTCCATGCAGTCACAAAGAGTCGCGTGGGCCTGAGCAACTGAAAACAGCAACAAGGTACAGGCCAGGTAGTCAGGGAGGGACAGAACTCTAGGTAGAGGAGAGAGCAGTGCAGTGGGCACAGAGGAATGCTGCTGCTACTGCTAAGTTGCTTCAGTCGTGTCCGACTCTGTGCGACCCCATAAACGGTAGCACACCAGGCTCCCCCGTCCCTGGGATTCTCCAGGCAAGAACACTGGAGTAGGTTGCCATTTCCTTCTCCAATGCATGAAAGTGAGAAGTAAAAGTGAAGTCGCTCAGTCGTGTCCGACTCTTAGCGACCCCATGGACTGCAGCCTAGCAGGCTCCTCCGCCCATGGGATTTTCCAGGCAAGAGTACTGGAGTGGGGTGCCATTGCCTTCTCCTACAGAGGAATGGGAAGACACATTCTCGGGAAACTGCAGTATCTGGAGCGGCCAGTAGGAGACTGCACAAGAGGAGACTAGAAAAAACAATGGAGGTTCAGATGGCAGTCAGCTTCTCAGCTAAGTCTGGACTTTGTACTTTACTGTGTAATGGAAAATATTGCAACATAATATAATCAGATTTATGGATTGGAAAACTGACCTGGGTAATAAGGTAGGTTTGCAGGTTGTGAGACTAAAGGCAAAGAGATGGGTTAAGGATCAACTATAGTAGTTTACACAGAAATGTGGGTGCCTTGAAACAGGGCTGTGGTAGTTGGGGATGGATAAGAGCTCCAAGCTGTTGTAGTGTTTGAATTAGTAGGACTTGGTAACTGACCAGATGTAGAAAAGAAAGCAGACTAGAATGTTATTCAGCAACTGAATTGATACCATTTACTGTGACAAGGAGCTTTCCTGATAGTTCAGTTGGTAAAGAATCTGCCTGTAATGCAGGAGACCCTGGTTCCATTTCTGGGTTGGGAAGATCTGCTGAAGAAGGGATATACTACCCACTCCAGTATTCTTGGGCTTTCCTCGTGGCTCAGCTGGTAAAGAATCTGCCTGCAATGTGGGAAACCTGGGTTCAATCCCTGGGTTGGGAAGATATCCTGGAGAAGGGAAACGCTACCCACTCCAGTATTCTGGCCTGGAGAACTCCATGGGTTGTATAGTCCATGGGGTCGCAAAGAATCGGACATGGATGAACAACTTTCACTTTCACTGTGACAGAAAGTGAAAGGGCAGGTTGTTGGATGTGGGTGATATTGGGGTTGGGGAGCATGATGTGAAATGCCTGTGGTACATGTAAGAGAATCTATCTGGGAGGTAATGAGCACTCCATAAGCCTATAGCTCAGCAGAGATATTAGACCAGAGATAGAGACTTATTGGTCATTGGCAAGGTTTTGGTGGGTGAAACTTTACTTAGGGATAGGGGAAACCAGAAGACAAGCTAAGTGAAACAATGGTAATGAGTCAGACTTCCTGGATTCAAATCTCAGATCTGCCATTTTGGGGCTGTGTAATTAGGGGCATGTTACCTCACCTTTCCAAACCTTGGTTGCCTTCTCTGTAAAACGGGAATAATCCTTGTACCATCTTAAGCATCAGGTGAAGTCCTTAGTCTAGTGCCTGGCACACTGTAAATGCCAATTGATATTGGCTACCATTATTGCTATTATTAAATTAAGAGTCTAAGGTGGGAGTGAAAAGAGGATTGCAGATGAGGGATATCTAACATTTTGCAGAGACACAGTGATGAATCGTAGGAGTGCTGGGGTAAAACATGAGCAAGTTAGAAGTGGAGAAGGGAAATACATTTCTGAATGAGTGGCCAACAGTGTCAACCAGCACTGTGAGCTTAAGAAACAGTAGGTTTGGCAAACAGTGTGATACTTTTCAAGGACAAACACATTAGAGGGTGGGATTGAAAAGTAAATGGAGGATGAGATGATAGAGACTGGAGTGTAGAATACTGTTTTAATAAGTTTAGTTACATAAAATAAAGGAATCTCAGTGTCTAGAGCAGGTTTTGAAGAAGAGAGAGGGCTTTTGTAAAGTTGGGAGGAAACTGGCACATTGATAAACCGAAGGAAAAGAAATACATGCAGGATGTATAGGTTAGAACTCCGTGTTGATGTTTCCTTCCTATGTTAGATAAAGTGTGTTATGTCCCAAAGTCCAAGGTCAAGGGACAAAAGAGGAAGAGATCCAAATTTAGCTGTTTTCCAGGCACTGTGTAAGGTGCTTTTCATTTATTCACTTACTGAAACTTCTTGGAAACTTGGCAAAAGAGCTGCCCATTGATTATTCCTGTTTTCTATCCAAAGCAACTAAGACATTCAGAGAGTAGGCAATTTACCAAAGGCCACAAATAAAAGTTGGGAACTTGGCTATGCTCTGTTGCTTTCAAAACTTGTGTTTCCTGAGCTACTCAGTGGTTTTATTTACATGAAAGATTTCTAGAAAATGTGTATTTATCATGATGGATGGTTGCAGCAGTCAGTGTTAGCACTCTTCCCACATCTGCTTAGTCTCTTCGCTATTTTCCTCCATGTTGATTCTCATCACTCTTTCCTTACAGCTATCACCTGCACCTCTTTGTTGGAAGGGTGTCTTAGACTGTAAGAGAGTAGTTTTCTGTTTGAAGATTAGGAAATTCTTGAAAAACCAGGTTTACTGCCGCCGCTGCATGCTCCTAACCCTAAGCAGTGCTTGATGGATGTCATGGTCGTAATACCCAGCTCTTTGGTCCCCAATATGAAAACTCTGAGGTGTGATTTCCACTGTCACCAGATTTCCCCAGGGAACTGAGTGGGTTACCAGCTCTAGTCCTTTGCTTGATATCTTCATTTGGCTTCTATATGAATTTCCTATTGCTTTTGTAACAAATCATCACAATTTTCATGACTTAAAACATCAAAACTTATAATTTAATAGTCTGCAGGAATCCCATCTTGGTTTCGGTAAGCTGAAAGGTGTTGGCGGCATTGTGTTCATTTTTGTAGAGTGAATGGGAGGATCCTTTCCTGGGCAGAAATTCAGTTCCATGTGGTTGTGGTCTTGTTTCCTGGCTGGCTCTCAGCTGGGCCCCACCCTTCGCTCCTAGAGGCTTCTCTCTGTTCTTTCACAGAACCCTCAATATTTAAGAGCCAGCACAGGGTGCATCAGGCCCTTCTCATACTGCGATCTTCCTAACCTACCTTTTTTCTCATTTAAGTCCTCCTGTGATTAGATTGAGCCTATCTGTGTATAATCTAGGATAATCTTCCTATTTTGTGACCAAAAGTTTTGTAATCTTAATTTCATCTATAATTTTACTTCCTTTTTTTTACCAAAGAAGGCAAAATATTCATAAGTTCTATTATTAGGAGGTGGGCATCTTTCAGGGGAGGCATCATTCTATCTATCACAGTCTCCTCTCCTTGTGGTCCCACTTCCTCAATCCCTCTACCTGTTTCTTTTGAAATCACTTCCTAATCAATCACTTCACAAGTGATTTATTTTGGGCTTTGCTTTTGGGGAATTCAACCTGAGCCAATGAGGAATTTTCTAAATTCAAGAATTGTCTTGGTTATTGAATTTGGGGTGACCAGTGAGGCCAGCACTCTAAGTCTGGGCAGAAAATGTCCACTCCCTGCCTGTGTTCCTAGCTGCTGGGCTCATTGGCTTTCTGGCAGTTGGACAGGAAGAACAGGGGAGACTTTGCTAATGAGATTCTCTCTGCTCTCCTGAAATCCTCTGCACATCATCAGTGTGGCACCCTCGGCAGCCTTGCCTACCAATGAGTCTCTGTGTGCAGCATTTATACACACAAGCATGAGGTTCTGCCACAACCATCAACAGTGGTAGCTTGTTAGTAAGTGGCAGACACCAGGCAGGGCTGGCCCAGCCCTGATACTATGTGGCAAGGCATAGAAAATGAACATGCCACCCAGTTCAGGGTCAATATGCAAAACAGAAAAGGGAAAAATGGAAGCTTGACAGCCTGTCACGATGATTATTAACTGTCTTCTGGAGATCTGTGGGCTCCCAGCTCCGTGAACACACTTAGCCAGTCAGCAGTCTGTATCAGCTCTTTAGCACGCACTCCTTTGCTGTGTGTATCCCTTGGGTCTGTTCATCAGATGCCAACTTCCTTGTCTTCTGGGCACACGGATGCTCCAGTTACACCCACTGCCGCAGGGTCCCCGTTGATGGAGGTACATATAATTTAAACCTAGGACATTTTTTTCTGGTGTGAGCCAGGTTAATCACAGGCTCTGCCAGGTGACAAAAAAGGGAGGTTTCTCAAACAGAGCACACCTGCTGAGCAGAGTTTACATCTGATCCTTGAAAATATTACTTCAGAAAGCATTGCTTGGAAGGCCGTGACTGAAGGAAGCCCCTTGGTAATAGTTGTAATAGGTGCCCCATGCTTCCTTTTCGATTGCCTTGCATTCCCTTTCTTTCACCAACCTACAGCTCCAATTTATACTTCCCTTTCTCTTTACAACATAATCCGCACTCCCTGAAATTTACACCTACATTCCAGACTCCACATGATAGCTCCGTTCATAATACCACCCATGAAAAAGGCTTTTATGATCTTGAATTTTATACTTCTCAACCTTTTTCCCCACTACTTTCAAAATACACATTCTTAATATCCCAACAAAGGGAACAGATTAAAGAGAAATACCATAAAATAATTCAGCGAAGACCTAATAAGAGATGCAATCAATCAAGTAAGTGACAGTAGCAGTTTCTTTTAACATCAAATCTAATGGTTTCTTTTTCTGGTACAAAAGTGCTCCATTAACAGTGTGAGTCTTTTATTTAGGTAATTCACACAAGTGGTTGCCAGATGTAGTTTATTTTCAGGAAGGCACACTTATAGAAGCGGCACACTGAGCGAGAGACAGAGTTATCTCCATCTAACGTACTCTCTAATGACCTTTCAGAGTGAAAATAGCAGCGAAATCCTAAAACTGAAACCCTCAAAAATCAGATCCAAGTAGCACTTCACATTTAAAATGATGGTTGGATGTCAGGGCTGGCCTACAGAGGATTGTGGAGTGATCCTTCGCTTCACCATCTATCCTCAATGCACAGCCTTGATTGGCCAGAGCCTCCCCCTGCACCATGCAGCCGGGTCCACTCCAGCTTCACTGTGTTTTGACTCCCTTACTTCAATCAAAACTCACCAGTTGAAGCCCTCTTTCCCTCAAATGGTTCTTTTCTACTAGGTACTTCAATCAACTAATGTTCCCTAATGTATTCGCTTTGTACAGTGATTGATAAGATTCTACTCTGAGTGTCCATTAGTAAAGGACACCTTTTGAAGATGATGCCTTTAACCCAGAGCAGTGGCCACAATGGTGTCAAGCAGAGGGAGAAGTGAATGAAGTGGTTTCAGAGAAATCTGGGTTGAGATAGATCCAGACTTGTTATGCACCAGCTAGTACTTCTGGATACATTATCTATGTCCTAGGAAGCTTATCTCCTATTTTGATGAAAGTGTGGATAATAGTGTCCAAATTTTCCTTCTTTCAAAGAAGTATATATTTAGTGTCTACTATTTTTGATGATTAGATAAGAAGAGGTCATATTTAACACAATGCCTAAATGTAATTTCCCTAAAAAGTTATTAAAAAGATGATGAAAGTTTCTGGGAAGATAGCTGCTTTTCTAAAATTTATTTTGACTGTGCTGAGCAGTATGTGGGATCTTAGTTTCCCAACTAGGGATTGAATCCATGCCCTCTGCATTCTTAAGATTCTTAAGCACTGGACTGCCAGGGAAGTCCCAGAAGATAGGTTTGAGTTGTGAAACTGTTGTTCTCCTTCAATTCATGTCATGTTAGCTGTTTAACCAAAGAGGAGCTGGCTTAGGGTGATATAGATCTAAGATGCTTCAGAAATTGTCTGGAGACATTGAAATCTGATTCTAGTGAAATTCAGTAGATAATCCTACCCCAGGAAAAGATTGAGAAGATAGACAAGTGCGTTAAATTAAAGATGACTTCTTAAGTGTAAATGAATGACTAGCTTCTTAGGTTAATAACCTGGGTGACAAAATGATTTAGGGATAAAAAGGTCTGTTCTAGGGATAAGGCAACTAGTGTTTAAGTCTTGGGTTTGTTAGTTAATTATTACATGTGCTAACAAAAGTCATTTAAACTATCCATGCCTCAGTTTCTTCATTTGTAAAGTGGTTGGGATATAGCAGGTTATCTCTAAGGTTGGTTCCATGTTGAGAATTTTCTATAAACTGTTTATGGAACTTTTTTCAATGTCTCATTTTAAGAGATGCTATTGGATAAGTTATATTTGAACCGAGACTTGATAAAACCTTTGTAAGCACTTCAGCTTCTTTTTACATTTCATTTTGCTGACTTTTCTCCTTTTCTTCGATTACCTTTTCTCACCCTCTCTATTAAATCTCTCATATTGGGTAGGGCAAGCTATGAATAGAATTTACTATATATATGGCTCACTAGACAACTGCATCCTTGAGGAATTCAATCAACCACTTTGTTAGTATAAAGACAAGGAGAAGAATAAATCAGGCAAATGAGTGGGATGCACTGTTTGAAGAATGGGAAGGAGTGGTTTCTAAATAATCCACAGTTCTAGGATGAGGGCAGGATATTGTGCTGCAGGTAAGCAGAAGGGAGGAAAGCAGAGTAAAGCTGTGTGGCTTGTCTGGTATGGGATAATGAGGTAAAGACTAATGTTTACTGAGATTTGCCATGTTGAAGGTACTGTGCTAAGGGCTTTATTAAAACCTTAAGAAGAAGATACTCAATAATCTGATAAAGATGAGGAAACTGAGGTCCAGAAAATTTAATTGTATGACCCCAAATCACACAGGAAGTGGCATAGTCAGCATATGGATTCAAGTTCTTTGCGTTCAAAGCCAAGGCTGTTTGTCAAGGCTATAGTTGTGGCTTTCCAGGACCTAAAAATATGAATTTGAACAGAAATGAGGTATGAACTCTACATGGTGTTGACTTGAATGTGACAGATAGACACAGAGCAGATCAAAAGGAAGCTAAGCTGAGTTAGATTGGGAAGGACAGTTCTTTCTATTTACTATAGTGGCCTTTTTTGGTGGGGGTTGGGGCAGGGAGGATTGGGAAGACTGGTTTATCTGCTGCTTTTGTGCATGCATGCTAAGTCGCTTCCGTTGTGGTTGTGGCCGACTCTGTGTGCAACCCTATGGACTGTAGCCTGGCGGGAGAATCCCATGGACAGAGGGATTCTCCAAGCAAGAATACTGGAATGGGCTGCTATGCCCTCCTCCAGGGGATCTTCCCAACCCGTCTCCTGCATTTCCTGCACTGCAGGTGGATACTTTACCTCTGAGCCACCTGGGAAGCCCCTATCTGCCGCTTATATTAGAGTAAAAGGGAACATAGAACATTATACCTGAGCATCCATAGGTTTTCTGAGGTTAGTTAGTCATGGGTGGTGTGAAAAAAAGTAAGGTAAAATGCATGTTAAAATAAGAAAGAATATGTGTGTTCTTATGTGTGTGTGTATTTGCTGAAGTATATTTGGATGACTGCTGAGAAGATAGTTTAATGCATTCACTGAATTTTTCAGTTGATTAAAGAATACTCACTTGCCTTATGGCAGGCTAAAAGGGCTTCCCAAGCAATCATTTAAAAAACAAGATAAAATATACCAAACTGTGTGTCCTTGAACCTCTCTTCATACACTTGTTTAAAATTAATATACTTAACAGAATAACCCACCTATCTGTGGCACTCAGTGACTTAGAGCTATATATAATACATATTAATAAGCCAGGAGAATGTGGTCCCTGCCACACTCGTTTTGTTTTCGCCCTCCTGATGGGGCTCTTGCTGTCAGAGGCTTCTTCTCAGATAATGAAAGGCAATGCAAGATATACACATTCATCCCTTCCTCCTTTCAATCCTCTGTCCTGTCATCTCTGTGCAACAGAATCTTCCATTAGTGTTCACTTTAATAAGCCAATTTCTTTGGGTTTGTAAGTGACAATTTTTAAATTAGTGGGGATCCATGCCAGTCTTTCAAAGGTGGGTATCTTCACATTGCTCTCTCACAGGGTAGGTTTTAATTAGGAAGGTCACTGCTAATTTTAAGAGAATTCAGCAGGACATGTTTCCTCTCCTTCCTATTTTGGTCATGTCTAGCTAGTAATGGAACAATGTGTTTTATCAGGATGTGCCTAAGAAATGTCAATAAGATCAACAAGCCAACAAGCCCAGTGAGTACCCCCAGTATATTCCTACACGGATTTCCTTTCTTATTCTAATTCTGCCCTCTATATATGTCTTATTTCTGTGACTTATGGATACATATCAAGAAAACTTTGTAAAGTTGTGCTTTTTAAAAATTCATGTTTTCATTTTCATCCCATTTAAATAGTTTAGAGCTGTTAAGAAAGAAGGAATAAATTTGGGTAAGCATTATGGGGGAGGAGAAACCCAGTTTGTTTCATGAAGACAACCTATTTTCACCTAGGAACTCAAATTGAGGGTATGTCAAGCCAAGGCTTTTGGTGGGGCAGTTCTGGCCCCTTTATGTCTTTTGTGTAAATGGTGGTTACTGCTTTTGTCCTCAATGGACCATGTGGCATTTGGTACTTTTGGTTACTTTCAGAGCACCTGACCATCAGTATCGTTACAACACACATGCTATCCACGGTGGACTCTCCAAATCTCTTTGTCCACAGTCCTCAGCTCATATGGAGAAGACTTTCAAATTAGCTCAGAGTGGAAGAGTATTTGTTGTTGTTGTTCAGTCGTCCAGTTGTATCTGACTCTTTGAGACCCCATAGACTGCAGCATGCCAGGCCTCACTGTCCCTCACTATTTCCCAGAGTTTGCCCAAGTTCATGTCCATTGCATCGGTGATGCCATCCAGCCTTCTCATCCTCTGACACCCTCTTCTCCTTCTGCCCTCTATCTCTCCCAGCAACAGGGACTTGTCCAATGAGTTGGCTGTTCATATCAGATAAACAAAATACTGGAGCTTCAGCTTCAGCATCAGTCCTTCCAACGAGTATTCAGGGTTGATTTCCCTTGAGGTTGACTGATTTGATCTCTTTACTGTCCACGGGACTTTCAGGAGTCTTCTCTAGCACCACGGTTCAAAGGCACTCTGCCTTCTTTACAGTCCAGCTCTTACAACCATACATGACCATTGGAAAGACCATAATCTTGACTATATGGACCTTTGTTCACAGAGTAATGTCTCTGCTTTTCAACACACTGTCTAGGTTCGTCATAGCTTTCCTGCCAAGAAGCAATTGTCTTCTGGTTTCATGGCTGCAGTCACCATCAGCAGTGATTTTAGAGCCCAAGAAGAGGAAATCTGTTACCACTTCCACCTTTTCCCTACTATTTACATGAAGTAATGGGACTGGATGCCATGATTTTTTTTTTTTTTTTTTTTTTAATATTCAGTTTTAAGCTGGCTCTTTCACTCTCCTTCTTCACCCTCATCAAGAGGCTCTTGAGTTCCTTCTTGCTTTCTGCCATTTAGAGTGGTATAATCCTTTTGTCTGAGCTTGTTGATGTTACTTCAGCCTATCTTGATTCCAGCTTGTAACTCATCCAACCTGGCATTTCTCATGGTATGCTCGGTGTATAGGTTAAACAAACAGGGTGACAGCAGGCAGCCCTGTTGTACTCCTTTCTCAATCTTGAACCAATCAGTTGTTCCATACAGGGTTCTACCTGTTACTTCTTGACCTGCATACAGGCTTCTCAGGAGACAGGTAAGATGGCCTGGTATCCCATCTCTCTAAGAACTTTCCACAGTTTGTCATGATCAACACAGTCAAAGGCTTTAGCATAGTTGATGAAACGTAGGTAGGTATTTTTCTGGAAAAATGTTGGCAATTTGATCTCTGATTCCTCTGCCTTTTCTAAATCCAGTTTGGACATCTGGAAATTCTTGGTTTGCATAATGCTGAAGCCTGGCATGCAAAATTTTAAGCATGACCTTACTAGCATCGGAGATGAGTGCAATCATCCGATGGTTAGCACATCCTTTGGGCTTCCCTCACAGCTCAGTTAGTCAAGAATCTGCCTGAAATGGAGGAGACCTGGTTTCGATCCCTGGGTTGGGAAGATCCCCTGGAGAAGGGAAAGGCTACCCAGTCCAGTATTCTGGCCTGGAGAATTCCATGGACTACACAGTCGATGGGGTTGCAGAGAGTTGGACACAATTGAGTGACTTTCACTTTCACTACTCTTCTTGGGAATTGGGATGAGGATTGACCTTTCCAGTTCTGTGGCCACTGCTGGGTCTTCCAGATTTGCTGACATACTGAGTGAAAAAAACCTTGATGGTATCATCCTTTAGGGTTTTGAATAGCTTTATGGGAATTCCATCACATCCACCAGCTTTATTAACAGCAGTGCTTCCTAATACCCATTTGACTTCACACTCCTGATTATCTGGCTCTGGATGACTGACCACACCATCATAGTAATCTGGTTCATTAAGGTCTTTATTGTACAGTTCTTCCATGTATTCTTTCCATCTCTTCTTGAATAGTCCAGGCAGGTCATCTAAAAAATAAGCTTCATGTATAATTCCTAATTATGAAAGATAAGCTATATTAAAAAAAAAAAAAACCTTTTCCTATCTCTTCTTTGAAAATCCACAAAACATTGGTGAAAGGTGTTTAAGGTTAATTGCTATTTTGTTATGTTGTTTTAAAAAAAATTGAAGCCTCGATTTGACTTGGAGTCCATCTTTGTGGGCTGCTGTGAAATAGGAGCAGACAGGCTAGTCTAGAATCCAGCTCTAGAAATGCGCCCTTTACAACTGGAAGGGTTGACAGATCTCCTAACCCTGGAGGAACAAATGAATGAGTGTTACTGAAAAACAATTTTGTGACTGCAAATTAAAGAATCATTCTGAAGTCAGAGTGACTTTTCTATTGGTTATTGATACATTTTTAAAAAAATTGGAATATGATTATTGTTACTGAGGATGTTTTGAAAATGAATGAAGAAGAAAGTATGTGTCAGGATTTAGCCAGATGAGTGATGTTCCTTCATCTTAGTGTCATGGAGGTGAACAGCTGTTGATGAGATTTTTGTCAACAAAGTTATTTCTCATTGAGTTCCCAGTCTTCCAGGACTTTCTGTGGCTCCTCCTTGCTTTGTAACTTAGAGGAGGTAGAAGGTGATTATGTTTTGTCAGAAAAGAAAGCAAGCATAGAATTTCAGCTCAGTACCAACAATTTCCACTTTGACAGTGTCATTCAGCATTCACTGCCAACTTTCTAATTAACTCAGGCTTCACTGAATTATGACTTGTCTTATTTGGAGCTTGTTTTTGGGTTAATGATTTTGTTTTCCAGACCTATGTTGTTGAAATATCAAATTTGAATTTGTAAATAATGTTGGCAACTTTTCTTCTTTCATGACGGCTAATGTTCTTTTCTGTGATAAAGAAACCACATCTTGCCACCCTTAAGGAAGGCTATCATTTTCTCCAAAGAAGTGCTGAGTGTTATTACAGAACCTGACTAAACCCTTTGGCAGGAAAAAGCGTGTGGAAAGCAGAAAACGAAAACGCTGCCTCTCCTACCATGGGCTTTCACACTGCTCCTGCTGAGCTACTGAACTCCTCCTGAAACCAATCGATTTTATCTGTGAAATAGGTGAAAAATGTATCCCAGCAAGATAAACCCTGAACTGTTCCTGAGTTTAAAAAGCAACAAGATATAAGTAGGGCTTTTATTTGAAGGAACAGAAACACATGTGATAGTATCTAGTGACAAAGCTGGACGCCAATGCGGGTTGAATGTCAATGTCGGATCCAATGTCAATCGAGAAATCACTTAATATTGTCATCTATAGAAAGAGAGTTTATGTTTACAAGGCAGTCTGACAAGCTGAATCTTTTTTCTCCATAGTCCTACAAGATCTCTGCATCGGTGCATAATTAAAGTCAATGAGAACTTATTGAAGCACTATTATGAGCAAATCACTGTGTAAGATTCTCCAAGGTGTAAAAAAAATAAGCAAGACATAAATCATGGTATCAAAGAAATATAAACTTTAAGAATAAGACAGGTAAACAAATAACAACATAACAATCATAAAATGATATGTCCTTAGACTGTATATAAGCATATGTTGTTGGACATTGAAAAGGATTAATTAAATTATTTTATACAGTTAAACATGAATTCCTTAGCCTCTAGCCAGTTCTTTCCCAGACTTAAGTTATAGGCCAATTTTAGGTATTTAAAATATCTTTTGGGCTTCCCTGGTGGCTTAGATGGTAAAGAGTTCACCTGCAATGCAGGAGACCTGGGTTCACTTCCTGGGCTAGGAAGATCCTCTGGAAGAGGGCATGACAACTACGCCAATATTCTTGCCTGGAGAATCCCCATGGACAGAGGAGCCTGGCAGACTACAGTCCACGGGGTTGCAAAGAGTTGGACATGACTGAGCGACTAAGCACAAAATATCTTTAAGAGATTAAAAGAAAGTCATTTCTGTTTAGGAATGTTGACAATGATGAAGATTATAGGAGTGAATTTCAGGTGCAAATACTGAGTCAAATTAGAATTCTTAAGTCCTTTAAACAGAGATATGCCCAGGACTGGGCAAGTCTTGAAGAAGTAGCAAGAGTTGGGTATTGCATCCTAATATTAGCCTGGTGGCAATTGGAGACCCTAGTGCATAAAAATCCTAAAGTGATCTGTGGTGGGCCCTACCAGCTATGGACACCTGGGTTACTTCTGTATTCCATTATTCTAGCTTCACCATGTAATTTGCATTTTCATTTCTTCCTAATGAATCTCTTAAGTTCTACTTGAAATACATATCTAGAGGTTTAGATTATGAAATACCCAGAGGGGAGGTAAGGTAGAGAGTCTCAGCTTTAAGGCTCTAACTTATTTGAGTGCAAGGACTGGACTTTATGTTGTACTAACATTCCCAATAGCATAATTCAATAAATACTCATGTTGCCTAAAAATGTTAAAGGTCAGGGCACTTCTGCTTTAGGTACCAAGTCTAGAAATAACAGCACTTTGCTTCAGTTTTAAATTAACCTTTAATTGTTTTATGTTATTTTTTTGCTGTTCAAACAGCTAACAGATGTCATGCCTTTGAAGGCGTGACTGTATTGCATCAGAGAAATGTGTAAGTTTATTTTCCTCACACACTATATTCTACTAAGCTAGTGAGAAAGGCAGGTAGCACAAGGATATAATATGGCACTTAGTTCAAATTATAGAATTCAAACTTAAAGTATTAAAATATATGTGAAGCTGAATCAGGCTGTGCTTATAGCTTGCTAATAAATCACATTTTCCACTCACTGCTCTGACTTTAAGAACTAGCAAATGAAAACTAGGAGCATAAAAGAATAGGCTTGGAGTGAATTTCAAGGAATAATCTATTCATTTTTCTGCCATTGGCAAATTTTGGCTAAACTTTTCTCTGGTGGGGAGAAGCTCTCTTTTTTTGAAAATACCTGCTGGGAAGGAAATTCTAGCATTCCCTATAATACCATTATGATCCTTGGAAACAACTTGTTTCCTTCAAAAATAAATAGTTTTCTCAGTTATTTTGTTTCTGGCAGTACCCATTTCAAGCATAATAAATCCAGTATAAGTGCCACTTTTTTTTTTTTTTTTAGATTTTAGTAGAATATATTAGTTGGAGAGAAATACGTATTCAACAGTGAAGAAAAAAGTTTTTTCTTCCAGATCAAGGTTAATTCTAATAAGAAAATAGAAAGTCCATTACTAATGCCTTTGCATTAAAGCTCACTTCCTCTTGAGTGATCCTGAAGGATGTTCTTGCATATCAATGTTGTACCAAAGGCTTTCATTATCTCTGTGGTTTTGTTTATTCAAATGTTTTCCCCACATGTGATTTCTTCATATATAAGCTAAACAGATGCAAATACGTGTCTTTTAAGAAGTCTGTAAATCTCTCTTTAATGAAGGTGCCCTTCAGTGCAACAGGCTTATTTGGGAATTGTTCAAAGGTGGGTTTACTTTCATTCATTTTTTTTTTTTTTTTTTTTTACTTTTAATCAGAGATGGCAAAGTCAGATCAAATAGAAACAAAATTCTTTCTTTTTGGTATTATTCAAGACTCTTCATCTTTGTGGTGTTGCAGATAGCTGATCTCAACACAGCAAAATTTAGGCCAATATGGAGACAGGTTATCATCACCTGATATCAGTGACCCTGGGAAAACGAACTGAGCTAAGCAGAGCAAAGAATTGTTATCTGGTTAGTTGGTTATATAATTTAAATTATTAACCACATAAGCATGACAAGGTGCTGTGACTAAAAAGCAAATAACTCACCCCTGTCAAAAATGTAGCTTCTCTTTTTTTTTCCTCTAGCAATGAAATTAACTATCAATTCATATGCAATCCCAGATTTAAAAAATGGTGGTAAACCAGATGCACTGGTGCATGAGAATGGAAATAATTGTTTGTGGTTTTCATAAGAAGATTGCCAGTTTGCAGCATTTAAATTACACACAAACTGCTTTTTACATCTCTAATTGTAGCTCTGTTGTTTTCAGGGAGGGTTGAATTGACATTGACAAACATAGACTTAGAAGGAATACAAAGACACGAAAACAGCACTAAATTTGCCCCCAAAATGATTCAGTGAATAATACTGCAGCATTCTATTTATTCCTTGATATGCCAGAATTTCCTTTTTCCTCCTAAGGAGCAATGCTGACTTTGGTAAGTTAATGAGAAGTACTCACTGTAGAGATGTTAAGTAAATCAGGCACATGACTTTCATGAATTATTGTATGCCTACTCTTTTATTTTGTTAAGAATTGTTTAACATTAACGTAATCCTTTGCCAGTTTCTTTTCTTTAACTCTTTAGATTCTTCTTTGCCTTCAGTATTTAATTCACTGTAGCAGTTTTTTTCGATTCAAATCTTTCTGTGGTAAGATTTTTAGCTCTGGAGAAGAGTAAAAATAGGGTCCTATTGATATTCTACTCTTCACTTTTTGCTTTAATTCTTTACATTTCTGTACAAAAAGGCCACTAACCTCTCAGGCCTAAGGAATGAAAAGCTGGCTTATCAGAGAAACAAAACAATGAAACAAAGAGGTGATTTAGATTTTGATTTTGTAAAGCCAATTGAGTGTACGGTGTTAATTCTAGTGTACAAACAACTGCACCAACAACAGGAAAATGATTTCCAAATCTGCAATTCAGTACTGGTTTCCTTTGAAAAAGACTTTTGGTCCTTCAAGGGTCATACTGAGTTAAAAATACAGTTATGAAGATAAACAATAGCTTAGCAAGAGGGAATTCAAGGTACATATGCTAGGGAAAAGGGCCATGTTAAAAGCAGAAAACAAATGAAAAAATATTTTAAACCTCTACATTTGGGCAATTCTACCAGGAAAATTGCCCACATTTTGCTTGGCAAAGGCTTTTGAAAGTTCACTCAGTGAGAATAATTAGGAGAAACCATTTATGCGCGCCCTTCCTGAAGAGCTGGGCTCCATGCACACTTGCAGAGGACTGTGCTGGGTAAAGAGCTGTCCTTTACCTTTAAAACCTGAAGGAGAGCAAGGAGCCCTTTGGTCCCATAGTGTTAACAAGCTCCTAAGGAAGTAGGTGGGAGACCAACACAGCAAGCAGACTCCTTGCTTCTCTAACAGTGAGCCACTTTCTGATTTTCTTTGAGGTATATCTTGATCCAGACTGTGGCTTAATTTGAATAGAATGAAAAAGAGTGGGAATTGTAGGATGACAAGCTTTAGCTCAGTAAAAAGAGACGTTCTTTCTTTCTTTTCGGTTAGGCTGCACAGTTTAAAACTGGAATCGGCTGTCGTGGGGAGTGTGAGCTCTCCGCAGGTGCAGGTGCAGGAACAGGCGGGATGGCCAACTGTTAGGGAGCTGACAGGAAATTGAGTGGGAGGACAGACAAGGTGACCTATAAAGCTCCTTTCCCTTCCAGTACGTACTCTATTTTGGTTTATTTTAAAATTCATTCTCAGCTTTTGCTTCTTTGGCTTTGGGCTTTGGGTCAGCTACTATTCCTGGTTCTCCAGGAGCTGTGGAACACTGCTGCATTGTATGAGGGTAGAGGCGGGGGTGCAGCATCTCCAGCTTAAAATTTTCCTAAAAGTTCCAATCCCTTGGTCATCATCCCCTCCTTCTCATGTGTGGTGCCTGCAGAGTGGCCACCAGGCTTTGGTAAAATGCATTTAAAGAAATTCACACAACGACGTCCCTGGAAACCCAAGTTATCTTTTACTTTTTGAAAACATCTATTGCCTGCCAGTCCCATATATTTGTCACTGTTTGTTGTTCAGTTGCTCAGTTGTGTCCGACTCTTTGTGACCCCATGGACTGCAGCATGCCAGGCTCTCCTGTCCTTCACCATCTCCCGGAGCTTGCTGAAACTCATGTCCATTGAGTCGGTGATGCCATCCAACCATCTCGTCCTCTGTTACCCCCTTCTCCTCCTGCCTTCAATCTTTCCCAGCATCAGGGTCTTCCCACATATGGTTTAGATTAAATCAGCAAGGGATAAACTACAGCACTAAAATTTAATTTGGAAATTATTCCACTAAGCAATTTTCATGGCCTCTATGGTTACCTAACAACTCATGCTCTCCTCAACAGAGGACTTTTTTCAAGACAATTTGTTTTTCAAACATGATAATAATTCTACCAACCCCTGACTGAAAGGCAGGTGACTATAATTTATTTTCCAATAGATCTTCCAGGAGCCCCTGTCTTTTTGTTATTTTTTTGTTTCTGATTTTATATGAAAGTTTTGGGCTGAGTCACCTGAACTCTTCTGTCTTGGTTTCTTTGTGGCCATTGACAAGGGTGACAAGATTTTTAAAAGTGAAGATCTGTGTTTTCCTCTTTTCTTCTCAGGACATTTCCAGAGACCTACTTTGCCTCTGGGAGAAGTAGGGGATTGTTTCACGAGAATGGAAATAATAAGAAGCAATCACTGTGGTTAAAAGAACTTAAAAATCTGGTTAAAAGAAATTAAAAAAAAACTCTTGCTCCTTGGAAGAAAAGCTGTGACAAACATAGACAGCATATTAAAAAGCTGAGACATCACTTTGACAACAGTCTGTATTGTCAAAGCCATGGTTTTTCCAGTGATCATGAATGGATGTGAGAGTTGGACCATAAAGAAGATTGAGCACCTAAGAATTGATGCTTTTGAAGTATGGTGCTGGAGAAGACACTTGAGAGTCCCTTGGACAGCAAGAAGATCAAATCAGTCAATCCTAAAGGAAATCAACCATAAATTTTCACTAGAAGGATTGTTGCTGAAACTCCAATACGTTGGCCACCTAATGTGAAGAGCTGACTCATTGGAAAAGTCCCTGATACTGGGAAAGATTGAGGGCAGGAGGAGGAGTGGGTAACAGGATGAGATGGTTGGATGGCATCACTGACTCAGTGGACATGAGTTTGAGCAAACTCTGGGAGATATGAAGGACAGGGAAGCCTAGCATGCTAGGGGTTGCAGAGTCAGACACAGCTTAGTGACCGAACAACAACAAATCAGTCTGTCTGATGTTTTTTGCTTAACTTTTCAAAAATGCTTTTGAAAATCAAAAGAGAAAGCCCTGAGCATAGCAGGTTAAAGTGTTTATATTATAGCAAGGGATTTGGAGAAATAAAAAAGAAACATTCTATCTTATCCTTCCCTTACTCTGTGACCTAGAAGGATAGCTATATGCCTATAATGGAGGGAGGTGATTGAATGTTACCTGAGGGGAAGTCTCTAGTGGGACATGAGAGGATATGGGGAGATTTTTGGAGAGGAGCAGGACAGCCTACAAGACTTTTACAAACCACTCTTGAAAGTCAAAATGTATCACTCCACTGAGTTCACTCAGGTTCAAGAGGAGAGGCCACAGATCCCGCCTCTTGATCATAGGGCATATGATATATATATTGTTACAACTTTGCTGAAAAAAACCATTTACTACAGTGGCTCACTGTACCCTGATCACACTAGCTCAATAGGGGACATGGTGGATTCCAGCAGTGTATAATTCCCAAAGAAAACAAGCCAAGAGCTAAAAACTATTCCATGTTTTATAATAAACTTCTTGGCTATTTTTGAATAGAGTGATAGTCTCCTGAAATAAAGAGAAACTTCCATCAAAACTGACTTTCAATTTCATAGACATGTAATTAATTTGTCTTGCAATGTAATAGAGATATTACCCATTGTCATGATTTATATCTACCAATTTTATCTCAAGATGTTTTGCTATATTTTTCTACTTTTCCTATTCTTATTTAAATTAATACTTTTTGATATCTGGGATGGAAAGATATCTGCAAATGTCTAAGTAAAATTCTTCGGCTATGAGGCAAGATTCATGTTCTATGTATTTAATTTTAATATATAATGAATAGATAAATTATTAAACTGTGGTATACCTCAATGGAAGAAAATAAACTATTCTCATATTCCTTCTCTTTCTTTCTGTATCAGTTGGGCTGCTTTAGGCCGTGACCTCTCATAATGGTTTAACCAATGTAGGTTATCTATTATATGACTAATAAGAATTCAAGAAACAGGACTTCTCAGGGCATAGTAGGTCAGGACTGCACTTCTCTGAGGGTCTCTTAGATCTGCCCCCTCAGTGAGCTGGCTTTATGCTCAGCCCAGGAGCAGTATGGCTGCAGCAGTCCTAGGCATCCTATCTACAGACAACAATGAAAAGCACAAAGAGATGATCTCTTCTGATGTGTCCTTCTTAGGAATGAGAAACTTTCCAGGCGACCCCCACCTCATATCTCTTTGGCTAGAACTGGGTCACATGCCCACCTCAAACAACTAATAGCTAAGAATAGGATAAGCTTGATAGCTTTCTATCAAAAAAGATTTAGCTCTAGGAGCTGTGATCGGGTCAGACTTCCTAAATCAAGAAGTTTATCTGTGGATCGTATCCAGCCCTCTGTTTGTTTCTGTAAACAAAGTTTTATTGGGTTGCTGCCATGCACGTTCATTTACTTATTGTCTGTGACTGCTTTCACACTAAAACTGTTGAGTAATTGCAACGGACTATGTCATCTGCAAAGCAGAGATATTCACTATCTATCTGTTTATAGAAAATGTTTTCTAACTTTTACACCATAGAACAAAATTGGGTTTCTGTAATCAAGGAAAGAGAGGATAAGATATTGGATAGACAGTTGATTCTACTAAATATTCTAATTTTTAAAAAAAATACCTTATGATTTCCACAAACATCATAGATATTGTTACTTGTATATTGTGACATTTTATGCTGTTACTTTATGTCAGTGATTCTGTTATGTTGTTAAGGTTATTATACAGCTGTGTGTAATTTAAAAGTTTTTCCTATGCTCTGGATTTCAGGATATAATCTACCATAATGGGTTAATATCGTACCTTTTCCTTTTATTGCAAAGACCCATGAAGCCATACTGACCTCTAGTCCTATCAGTAATCAAATCACGTTTTCTACTCAATACTCTGCTGCTCTGCTAAGTCGCTTCAGTCGTGTCTGACTCTGTGCGACCCCATAGACGGCAGCCCACCAGGCTCCCCTGTCCCTGGGATTCTCCAGGAAAGAACACTGGAGTGGGCTGCCATTTCCTTCTCCAACGCGTGAAAGTGAGGTTGCTTACTGGTGTCCGACTCTTAGCAACCCCATGGATTGCGGCCTACCAGGCTCCTCCATCCATGGGATTTTCCAGGCAAGAGTACTGGAGTGGGGTGCCATTGCCTTCTCCAACTCAATACTCTACATGGCCAAAAATTACAGACTGAATTAACTATAATGAAACTTCTTGAAGTACCTGGTGTGTTAATTATCTATTATATGACTAATAAGAATTCAAGAAACAGGACTTCTCAGGGCATAGTAGGTCAGGACTGCACTTCTCTGAGGGTCTCTTAGATCTGCCCCCTCAGTGAGCTGGCTTTATGCTCAGCCCAGGAGCAGTATGGCTGCAGCAGTCCTAGGCATCCTATCTACAGACAACAATGAAAAGCACAAAGAGATGATCTCTTCTGATGTGTCCTTCTTAGGAATGAGAAACTTTCCAGGCGACCCCCACCTCATATCTCTTTGGCTAGAACTGGGTCACATGCCCACCTCAAACAACTAATAGCTAAGAATAGGATAAGCTTGATAGCTTTCTATCAAAAAAGATTTAGCTCTAGGAGCTGTGATCGGGTCAGACTTCTAAATCAAGAAGTTTATCTGTGGATCGTATCCAGCCCTCTGTTTGTTTCTGTAAACAAAGTTTTATTGGGTTGCTGCCATGCACGTTCATTTACTTATTGTCTGTGACTGCTTTCACACTAAAACTGTTGAGTAATTGCAACGGACTATGTCATCTGCAAAGCAGAGATATTCACTATCTATCTGTTTATAGAAAATGTTTTCTAACTTTTACACCATAGAACAAAATTGGGTTTCTGTAATCAAGGAAAGAGAGGATAAGATATTGGATAGACAGTTGATCCTACTAAATATTCTAATTTTTAAAAAAAATACCTTATGATTTCCACAAACATCATAGATATTGTTACTTGTATATTGTGACATTTTATGCTGTTACTTTATGTCAGTGATTCTGTTATGTTGTTAAGGTTATTATACAGCTGTGTGTAATTTAAAAGTTTTTCCTATGCTCTGGATTTCAGGATATAATCTACCATAATGGGTTAATATCGTACCTTTTCCTTTTATTGCAAAGACCCATGAAGCCATACTGACCTCTAGTCCTATCAGTAATCAAATCACGTTTTCTACTCAATACTCTGCTGCTCTGCTAAGTCGCTTCAGTCGTGTCTGACTCTGTGCGACCCCATAGACGGCAGCCCACCAGGCTCCCCTGTCCCTGGGATTCTCCAGGAAAGAACACTGGAGTGGGCTGCCATTTCCTTCTCCAACGCGTGAAAGTGAGGTTGCTTACTGGTGTCCGACTCTTAGCGACCCCATGGATTGCGGCCTACCAGGCTCCTCCATCCATGGGATTTTCCAGGCAAGAGTACTGGAGTGGGGTGCCATTGCCTTCTCCAACTCAATACTCTACATGGCCAAAAATTACAGACTGAATTAACTATAATGAAACTTCTTGAAGTACCTGGTGTGTTAAAATATTAATGTGGGTTTTTGTTTCAGATTTTATTTTTAAAGCAATTTTAGACTTACAACCGAATTGAGAGGAAGAAAAAAATTGTGAGGAAGATAGAAACTTCCGTATATTCCTCGCTCCCACACATGCATAACCTCCTTTGTTATCAGCATCGCTTTCAGAAAAGTACACTTTTAATCAAAGATGAACCTATATTGACACATCATAATCATCCCAAGTCTGTATTTTATCTAAGAGTTCATTTTTGATGTATATTCAGTGGGTTTAGACAAATGTATAATGAAGTACATCCATAATTAAAAGCATCATACAGAGTATTGATGTCCTAAAAGATCCTCTGTGCTCTACTTGTTCAGGTCCCCAACCTTCCATCACTGGTAAACACTGATCTTTTCATAGTCTCTATCATTTTTTCTTTTCCAAAAAAATCATAGAGTTAGAATCATACAGCATGTAGTTTCATATTGGCTTTTTTTTTCACTAAGCAAAATGCTTTCACGTTCCCTTCACATATTTTGTTGGCTTGCTAGCTCATTTCTTCTTAGGGCTAAATAGTATTCCATTGTCTGGACATGCTGATTTATCCATTCTCCTACTAATTTCAAGTTTTGGCAGTTTGGTAAACATCTGTGTGTGGGTTTTACATGGATAGAAGTTTTCAGCAATTTAGGTAGCACCAAGAAATAAGATTGTTGGATCCCATGGTAAGAGTGTGTTTAGTTGTGAAAGGAACTGCCAAACTCTCTTCCAAAGTGGCTGTACCATTTTGAATTCCCATCAACACTGAATGAACATTCCTGTTACTCCACCTCCTCGTTAGCCTTTGGTGTTTCAGATATTGGTTATTCTAGAAGGTGTGGAGTGGTAACTCACTGTTGTTCTAATTTGCATTTCCCTGAAGATATATAGCATGGAGCAGCTTCTCAAATATGTTGTTTGCAAATATTTTCTCAGATGTGTTGTTTGCAAGACAGTCTGCAACTTGTCTTCTGGTTTTCTTGGTATTGTCTGATGTAGAATAGTAGTTTTTAATTTTAATGAAGTCAGGCTTATCAATTGCTTTTTTCATGGATCGGATCTCTTGTGTTGTATCTTGAAAGGTATCACCGAGGTCATCTACATTTCCCTATATTATCTTCTAGGAATTTTTATAGTTTGTGCTTTACATTTAGGTCTGTGAATTTTTGTGAAGGGCTTAAGTTTTGTATATAGATTCTCTCTCTCTCTCTTTTGTTTTTTGCATGTATATAACCAGTTGTTCCAATACCATTTGTTGAAGAGACTATGTTTGTTTCATTCTATTGTCTTTAGTCTTTTGTCACATATCTGCTGCTGCTGCTGCTAAGTCGCTTCAGTCGTGTCCGACTCTGTGCGACCCCATAGACGGTAGCCCACCAGGCTCCCCCGTCCCTGGGATTCTCCAGGCAAGAACATTGGAGTGGGTTGCCATTTCCTTCTCCAATGCATGAAAGTGAGAAATGAAAGTGAAGTCGCTCAGTCATGTCCGACTCTTAGCGACCCCATGGACTGCAGCCTACCAGGCTTCTCCGTCCATGGGATTTTCCAGGCAAGAGTACTGGAGTGGGGTGCCATTGCCTTCTCCGTGTCACATATCAGTTGACTATTTTTATGTGAAACTGTTTCTGGGCTCTTTACTTTGTTCCAATGATCTATATGTCTGTTCTTCAACCAGTACCACATAGTCTTGATTACCAGTACTTTGTACTTAAGTCCTGAAGTCCAGTAGCATTGTTCTTTGCTCAGACTTAGTTCTCTTAAGTGTTGTTTTGGCTCTCGTGGTTCTTTTGCTTCTTTATGTAAACTTTAGAATCTGTTTGTCAATATCTATTAAACAAATTTCTGAGATTTTTATTGGTATTACATTGGATCTACAGGTCAAGTTGGGGAGAACTGACACCTTGACAATATTGAGTCTGTGCATCCATAAATATGAAATATCCTTCCATTTATTTAGTTATTCTTTAGTTTCATTCATCACAGTTTTGTAGTTTTCCTCATATGGATCTTTTATATATAAATTTGTACCTAACTGTTTTACTTTTGGGGTGATAATGTAAATGATATTGTGTTTGGAATTTGTTAAATTCCATTTTTTCTTTGTTCATATATATGAAAGCAATTTTCTCATTAACCTTGTGTCTTGCAACTGTGCTATACAGTTCTAGGAGTTATTTGTCAGTTCTTTCAGAACTTCTATATAGACAATCATGTCATCTGAAAACAAAGATAGTTTTATGTTTTCCTTCTCACTTTATGTTTTATGTTCTTTTCTTATTTTACTGCAAGTAGGATTTCTGGTACAGTGTTGAAAAAGAGTAGTAAGAGGGCATGTACTTGCCTTGAACCTGATCTTATTGGGAAATGTTATAGTTTTTTATCATTAAGCATGACAGGTAGGTTTTTGATAGACTACCATTATCAAGCAGAGAAAGTTCTCCTCTGTTGTTGTTGTTGCTCAGTTGCCCAGCAATGTCCAACTCTTTGTGATACCATGGACTGCAGCACACTAGGCATCCCTGTCCCTCACCACCTCCCAGAGTTTGCCCAAGTTCATGTCCATTGCACTGGTGATGCCATCCAGCCATCTCATCCTCTAGCACCCTCTTCTCCTTCTGCCCTCAATCTTTCCCAGCATCAAGGACTTTTCCAATGGTTCATCTAAGCACATCAGATGAACAAAATATTGGAGCTTCAGCTTCAGCATCAGTTTTTCCAGTGAATATTCAGGGTTGATCTCCCTTAAGATTGGCTGGTTTGATCTTGCTGCACAAGAGACTTTCAGGAGTCTTCTCCAGCACCACGGTTCAAAGGCATCAATTCTTTGGCATTCTGCCTTTTTTAAAGTCCAGCTCTCACAACCAGTGGGAACATCATAGCCTTGAGTATATGGACCATTGTCCACAGAATAATGTCTCTGCTTTTCAACACACTGTCTAGGTTTGTCATAACTTTTCTGCCAAGAAGCAGTCATCTTCTGATTTCACCATCTGCAGTGATTTTGGAGTCCAGGAGGAAGAAATCTGTCACTGCTTCCACCTTTCCCTTTCTATTTGCCATGAAGTAATCCGGGAGTTGGTGATGGACAGGGAGGCCTGGCGTGCTGCGATTCATGGGATTGCAAAGGGTCGGACACGACTGAGCGACTGAATTGTTAGACCTCCCGGTCTTTGCCCAGGACCCGTCGTCGCCAAGATCACCGAGACTCGGACTCGATGCAATTAGCAAGAGGATTTATTAAGCCGACGCGCCGGGGTTCAATCTCCACCCGAGGAGATGAACCCCGAACAATTGTTACAGAGCAGTTTATAAGCAAAAAAATCATAAACAGGTGCAGTTGAGATGGAGTGTGTTGATTGGTTCACAAACTTTGGACTTTTCGGGGATAGGTTCATTTGTTATTAGGCCTAAATAGCTAACTAACCTACAATTATGCTGCTTTAGTTGAATGGCCCGAGGCAATCAACTTTTAGCTTGACTCTTGGGGGCTGTATTCTTAAGATGCGAGTATGATCCCCCTCTGTGTTTTTCTTTCCTCTTAAGACAATAGCCCTGATTTAAGATTAACAAAGAGCCCGTGGGTGCAGGTCTGTTTCTTTAGAGCCCCTAATAAATTTTTAACCTTTCTCCTTGTTCCCTGGAATGCTCCCGAAGAAGTCAGAAGACACTGTTCTCATACCTATGTCCCTAGTGGCGCCTCTCATGGTAGACTGATTACAGGCTAGGGAACAAATCAGGGCTAGAAACAATTTTTACAACCTCAGGCTGCTCAGGCTGGTCTCCACAAACTGAATTGAACTGAATGGGACTGGATACCGTGATCTGTTCTTTTAATATTCAGTTTTAAGCTGGCTCTTTCACTCTCCTCCTTCACCCTCGTCAAGAGGTCTTGAGTTCCTTCTTGCTTTCTGCCATTAGAGTGGTATCATCTGCCTGTCTGAGGTTGTTGATGTTTCTTCAGCCTATCTTGATTCCAGTTTGTAACTGATCCAACCCGGCATTTCTCATGATGTGCTCAGCATATAGGTTAAACAAACAGGGTGACAGCAGACAGCCTGTCATACTCCTTTTTCAATCTTGAACCAGTCAGTTGTTTCATACAGGGCTCTAACTTGCTTCTTGACCTGTATACAGGTTTCTCAGGAGACAGATAAGATGGTCTGGTATTCCCATTCTCTAAGAGCTTTTCACTGTTTTTCATGATCCCCATTGTCAAAGGCTTTAGCATAGTCAATGAAACAGAGACAGATGTTTTTCTGAAATTCCCTTGCTTTCTCTATAATCCAGCGAATGTTGGCAATTTGATTTCTAGTTCTTCCTTTTCTAAGCCCAACTTGGACATCTGGAAGTTCTTGGTTTGCATAATGCTGAAGCCTAGCATGCAAGATTTTAAGCGTGACCTTACTAGCATGGGAAATGAGTGCAACTGTTTGATGGTTAGCACATTCTTTGGTAACCCTTCTCTGGAATTGGGATGAGGATTGATCTTTTCCAGTCCTGTGGCCACTGCTGAGTCTCCCAAATTTGCTGACGTAATGAATGCAAAATGTTGATGGCATCCTCCTTTAGGGCTTCCATTGTGTATTTCTAGCTTAATGAGAGTTTTTACTATAAATGGGTGTTGAGTTTTGTCAAATTCTTCATCTATTAATATGATCATATGATTTTTATCTTTTAGTTTGCTGATGTGATGGATTACATTATTTGATTTTGGGGTGTTGAACCAGGTTTACATATCTGGGATAAGTCCCACTTAGTTGTGGTGTATAATTTTTATACATTTTTTTTGGATTCAATTTGCTAATGTTTTGTTGTGAAGTTTTGCGTGTATGTTTATGAAAGATATTAGTTTGTAGTTTTCTTGTAATGTCTTTGTCTGGTGTTGGTATTAGGGTAACACTGGCTTCATAGAGTAAGTTAGGCAGGATTCCCTCTGCCTTTATCCTCTTCAGTGTTGTAGGGAATTGAGAGAATTTCTTCCTTAAACATTTGGTAGAATTTACCAGTGAACCCATCTGGGTGTGGCACTTTCTGTTTTGAAAGCTATTATTGATTTAATTTCTTAAATATATATAGTTACAGTCAGATTGTTTATTTCTTCTTATGTAAGTTTTAGCAGATTCTTTTAAGGAATTGGTCTGTCTCATCCAGTTTGTCAAATTTATGGGCATAGAGTTGCTCACAACATTCCTTTATATCCTGTTAATGTCCATGGGGTGTCCTCTCTCTGTTTCATTTCTGACATTAGCAATCTGTCCTCTATCTCTCATTTTTCTTAGTTACCTGGCTTATCAATTTTATTGGTATTTTCAAAGAATCAGCTTTTGATTTCTTTGCTCATCTCCATTGATGTACTGTTTTCAATTTCATTGATTTCTGCTCTAATTTTTATTTCTTTTCTTCTGTTTATTTTGGATTGAATTTGCTCCTCTTTTTATAGTTTCCTAAGTTAGAAGCTTAGATTATGAATTTTAAATATTCTTCCTTTCTAATACTTACATTCATGCTATAAAATTCCCTCTAAGCACTGCTTTTGATGCATCTCACAAATTTTGATAAATTATCTTTTCATTTGCATCCAGTTTAAAATATTTTTAAATGTCCCTTGAGATTTCTTCCTTGACCTATATGTTATTTAAAAGTGTGTTGTTAAATCTCTGTGTTTTTTAGAATTTTCCAGTTATCTTTCAGTTATTGATTTCTAGTGTAATTTCTCTGTGGTCTGAAAGCACATATTTTCTGTTCTTTTAAATGTGTTAAAGTGCATTTTATGGACAAGAATATGTTAACATAGCTTTATTTTAATTCACAGGTCAATTTCAATCTAAGCAGAGACCAATGCAAATGAGTCCTGACTGTTTCCTGAGAATGCTTGTGTGCCTGGGGGCACTTAGGGTACATTGTTGAAGTGTTTGAATGGAGGGGACTTTGATTTAGGCATGCATTCCAATTTGGACTTTTTAGACTAGAGAATGTGAAACCTTTCTTCTACTTAGGATGAACTTGTTATAAGAAATCTAGAGAACTACTTCCTAGGTTATGGTGCCTTGAACATATTGGTCTAAAATTTTAATTATGAAAACAAATATTAGTTACTGGAAGATACACAGTCTAGTTGTATACCCACCAGTGTCAATTACAAATTGGCACTTGCCATTGACATTTGCTATCAACCTCTACAAGGATTAAATCATGTGCTACTGTAGCTGCTGATTTTAACACCCGCCTGAAAGGAGTTCAGGGTGGAGGGCAGTAATGAGGCACTCTGTGCTTGGGGGAAAACTGGCAAGAGAGGTCTTCAGATGGATATTTTCAGGAGCTGATTTTATGAACCCAACTCTTATGTCTCCTCATATCTAGAAAAACACTAAAATCTTTCATGGTAATGACTCCTTATTGACTAGCAAAGACTTTATAAGAGAAGTAGAAACCTTCTGGGAAAATATGTGCTTAATTGCATGTATTCCTCATTTACCAAAATCTTTCATATGCTGACCTTCCTCCCTACTTATTTGGAGAAGTTTCTCAGAGCTATCTGAGGTGCTGCCTCCAGGCTGCAGTCCTCATTTTGCCCCACATAAAACTTAATTCACAACTCTCACATTGTGCATTTTTTTTAAGTCAACACTAAGAATCTAGATACATAAAATTTGCATCCTTTTCCAGGACTCAAGTCTGAATATTTGAGCACTATATGACTGGATCATATTATTTTGATTCTTTGAGTTGTTACCAAGAATTCTTTGGCATTTGGCCTCGTTTGGCATCAAGAAAAGTTGTAAAAATAGCCATTTGCAAATCTCTACTGCACAAATTGTAGGGATGTTGTTGAAAATTATGTCAGCTCTACCTCTCTGATAGCTGTATGAATTTCAGTGTGAAATTGAGCATAAAAACTGTATGTCTCCTCTGTACATGGAGTGTTTTTAAACTTACTATTGATGAGAACTTTTTCAGTTTCATATTTTCATATATAGTTACATAGTTACATATAGACCTCAAGGCCAATAGAAAACCTGTGATTGGAACAGGGGTAGCAGCTGGAATCAGGGTAGAAGCCTGAGACAGTGTTGAGGAAAATCTCAGGTTCTGATGAACTAGACTGGAATCTAGCCACAAACCTACTGCCTTACCACTTGGCTTCACCCAAAAAAGCTTAGAGTCAAATTTATAGTCCAGCTTTCAATTGCTTAACTTACATTACTTAACCTAATGATTTTTACCTTGACTACACTTCTCTCTGAACTCTATATGTTTAACAACAGCAAAAAGAAAAAAAAAAACTTTTTTTATAAAAAAATGAATTATTTCCAGAAAACACTTCAAATTCTTTTTTTAAAAGGGTAATGTATAATTTAATAATTACAAATATTTCTAGGTTTATAACCAAGAATTTCACCAAGGATTGATAAACAGCTCATTATACAATTGTCTTATTCAGGGTAATAAGCCCTCTGTCAGATTCTTCTTGTAATTTTCTATACTATAGGTAAATGCACAAATTAACACTTATGTCTTAAAAGTGTTTTTCTCTCTGTCAGCTGAAAGCACAGCTGATAAAGGTGAGAATTGTAGGTGGAGACTTCACCTTATGAAAATTTTTCCTGCTTCTTGCCTGGACTTTTCTTTTCCCCCTTGAGATTTAAAAATGGTATTCATTCTAGCTTCCTTCATTATCATGAAGCTAGCTGAAATCCTAGCTGGTAACATGCTTCATCCTTTCCTCTATTAGCTTTTATCACAACGAAGTGGCAGACCTTTCGAGGGGTTTTCTCGAAACCTCTCTGGGATTTTGTTCCTGCTCTTACACATTCAAAACCTGTACCATGCAAACCACCAGACACACAGTCTTTGACACTCTTCTAGGTGGCATTTTTATAATGCTTACATCTGTAAAAACCCTGGTCTCTTTGGAATCAGTTGGAAATATGAGATATTTTTCAAGACTTTTTTTTTTTTTTTTTTTTTAAGAAAAGCAATATGAAGATATCTTAGCAAATCCAGCTGTCTCTGGTATAGGCAGTGGGGGAGGTTCAGACCAGGTGTCTCTGTGCGATAGTCGGGATGGGAAATAAAATGCGTGTGGAGGCAGGTGCTACCTCACCAGCACCTTCTCCTCCCGTCACACACCCTCCTGTACCTTTACGATCAGGCATCCCAGTATGGGTCCAGGAAGAGTTTCCATGTGTTGGGAGCATTACCTCCCCTTCTGCTTTTAGTTCAGGTGGTTTAAACATTTCTGAGTACGTAAATGAAATAATAAAATAGGCTCTTCATTCCTAGATTTGATATTCTCTCTAATTGAATGACTGTATTCAAAGAGTGACAGTTAACAGATAGATTGAACCTGGGCAGATAGATAATATGAAGGATAATAGAATCCAGATCACTTTCATTTCAACACACTCCCAGAATAGTTACACTCTCTGAATAAAAAATAGTGCTGGGATTAGCTGCTTTAATAAGGACAGTGATAAACCAAAAAATGTCTAAAGGGTAGAATTCAGGATGGGGAAAATATTATAGAAAAATACTATATGAGGAAAAGGCGAAGGAACAAACGCTTTTCCTAGAGAAGAGGAAACATGTCTTGTGTATACGTGGGGCGTGTGAGTGTGTGTCTGTGTGTGGTATGTATTGATATGCAAGGGTGATGGAGAGCACTGAATTTTGAGCAGTGCTCAAAAAGAAGTAGTGAAGATACCATTAAATGGAAACTCTGTGGCTTCAGAAGCTGATTTATGTATATATGTGTATGTATATATATGCACACACATACATATATTAATAGATTTTTTCTTAGTGATTAGTTGATAGAAAATGGAGAGCGCTCACTCAGAAAAGTGTGATTTTCTGTCGCTGAATTTATAGTCCCTCATGTTTTTTCCAATTATTGTTAGACCCTCCTTTAGAGGTGCTGTGGAAGGCATCCTGCATTCATGTTGGTTTAAACATCCCAAACTAAAACTTCCTCTAATCCCAAGCTATCATAATTCTCTAATTTAGAATTTAATTTAGTTCACAGTCATGTATTTTTTTCCTGATTTCACCTAGCCAGAGTTGTGCAGGTTTTAAAATAGGCATAACTGCAATACTCTGCCTAGTGTGTTCTTAGATGTTATTACAGAATTATGACTGTTCTCTGACTTCTTGGTAATCAGAGGGGTTTTGGACAACTGAAATCTTCTTTCTTTTATCAGAAAAGAGCTAAACATTACCACTCTAACACCTCTTTCAAGGCGGCAGTTTGCTTATTTTTCCTGTGTCCGATTCTTGCATTAGTAACTTTTTCTCATCGTGAGCTTCACAGCAGCTTCCTTGGTTCTGTGGAGAATTAACTGTTTCCCTAATCATCTAAGTTACTTCCTCCAGAACGGTTCAGCCATTGGAAAGAGCAAGATCTGATACATTCTAAGTGTAAATATTGCTGCCTGCTTCTTAAGGAATACATGCTTAAATGCATACTTTAGGCAGATGTGTGCTATTATTCACAATATCCAACCCCATTTATCAGTCTAGCTCCAAGATAGCCCATTGAAATTAACATTATTCAAGGAAGGTTTAATAAGATACTTTTTGTAAAGGCATGGGAAGGATGCAAGGGAAGTATTTATAAGGGGTAGTGCAATATTCAGGGACAAGAATAGTGGACCTCTGACAGTTCCTAGGTCTAAAGGGAAGAAAGAGGAAGCAGTTATTATCATCTGGAGGGAAGTAGCTACATAGAGCTGTCTTGAGAGGAGATTAAACCTTACATTAAAGCTGAAAGTGTAATGAAGTAAAGCCTCCTATAGTCATGGCCCAGAAAGCCAAACTCAGATGGTTGGTGTTTGCAGCACAGTAAGGATTTCTTTACAGGGCACCCAGCATGGGCGTGCATGGGAGGCAAATCTCAGATCCACTCCGTCTTGGTCTTTGAGTTATGAATGTTTTAAAGGGGAAGAACAAAGAAACTGAGATTACTGTCTTGTGGCATTTCTTAATCACAGTTTCAGGAGTCAGGATGTCTCTAGTTTATGATTGTCTGACTAAATGTCCCGTGGCTTGGAAGGGGAAGTTGGGATAGGGAAGGTCTGTGAGCTCATCTTGCCCTGGAGTAACAACCTGAGGTGGTACATGAATGATAATATCTACAATAGCATTTTTAGTATGTTAAAATTGAAAACAGTAATCTTAGTCATCTGACTCTGGTTGATTAGTTCAGATAGCACAGGATTGAGGTCAGAGTAGACAAGAAAGGGTTTCAGGTCAGGGGAGACAAGCAAGGGAATAAAGTTTTGGATACAGAACTTAAATCATCACTCACAAAGGAACTTGGTGTTAGGAAGGCCGGTTTCAAGCGCCAGTCTGAGACCACCCAGCAGGGAACCAGAATAATAGACACCTGGTTCAGTGATCTGGTCTCTCTGTCCTCTCTCCTGCAGGAACAGAGTTTCACTTTTCTGAGAGGCTGTCTTTAGTTTTTTCCTTGATTTTGGATTGAAGGCTATTGAGGGAAGAACCCATAGCTGTCCTGAACTTCTCAGGGAAACCTGCTATCCTGAAACTGTGCTAAGAAAATCAACTTTAAAACAATGTTAGAGCATGAATATACACCTGCTTCCACCTGCCTTTAATCTTATATTGTCCCTTGCAGAAAATTAGTCTGTCTTCTTCCTTTTGTATTCTCATTAGGGAATAAGCATCTTGAAGAGATGTTGGCTAACATTACTATCTCTGTTTGAGATCACAACAGTGTTTGACATTTGCTTCTTTCTCACATATTACTGAGCGAGAAATCAGATATTCAATTCAGCAGACCCAGGGCAAGAATTTGGTCTGTAATGTCACATAAAATGTCATGCTGAAAGTCATACAAGGATTTTGAAAATAGAAATCTTTAGTATATATATTTTTCTAGACCTGAGAGAAACCGTGATGGTTTTTGAGAAGCTGATGGGACTTGATTATTTAATAAACAAAAATAAAGTCTTGGAAAGGTATTTAGCTCATTACAGGTAACATAGAGCATGTAAGCATCACTGTCTTCTCTTGGTAGAGTTAGATGAAGTAATACTGATTTGTGTGCATTAAAGTGTATATTACTGGTACAGAACCAAAAGTTGAGAGGTAATGTACCCTGCAACATGATACTGAAAAAGTAATCATGATTGATTTCAATTTTTTAAAGTGATTTAAATAGGTCTCTGGCAAATGATTTTTCCACTTTTTAACATAGATTTGGGGTTAGCAAACCTGTATGTAAAGGGCCAGATAAATATTTTAGATTTTTCAGGCCAGATGGTCTCTGTCACAACTGTTCAACTCTGTCATTGTAGCTCAAAGTCCTATATACAGTATATAAATAAGTGGGCATGGCTGTGACCCACTTAAACTTTATTTACAAACACAGGCAAGGATTGCACCTGGCATGTAAGCTGTAGTTTGTGGACTCTTCACCTAAACTTTTAAAATCTGCCCTTTCTAAAATTTTAATAGCCTTGTTAAATTTGGTTAAAAATTCTATAGTTTATTAAACTAGAGTTATGAGGCATTTTCTATGAATTCAGAATGTTAGGAGATCATCATATCCTTAAGCAGTAAGGATACCTCAATAAGTACTGTCATATTTTAAAGATACTCTGGAACATCTGATGATTTTGTGTTTTTAAAACAAAATGTTCTGTTCTTATTATGCACACACACATAATAAATAAAGAAAGCAGAAGGAAACTTTTTGAAGTGATAAATATGTTTATGACATAGATTTTGGTGATGGTTTCACAGGTGTATAATTACATCCAAACTCATCAAGTTGTATACATTAAATATATACTGCTTTTTTTTTGTCAATAAAGTATAAACAGTTCAGTTCAGTTCCAGTCACTCAGTTGTGTCCGACTCTTTGTGACCCCATGAATCGCAGCACGCCAGGCCTCCCTGTCCATCAGCAACTCCCAGAGTTCACCCAGACTCATGTCCATCGAGTCGTTGATGCCATCTGGCCATCTTATCCTCTGTCGTCCCCTTCTCCTCCTGCTCCATTAGGGGCTCTGATCCCTCCCAGCATCAGAGTCTTTTCCAATAAGTCAACTCTTCACATGAGGTGACCAAAGTATTGGAGTTTCAGCTTTAGCATCAGTCCTTCCAAAGAACACTCAGGACCAATCTCCTTTAGGATGGACTGGTTGGATCTCCTTTCAGTCCAAGGGACTCTCAAGAGTCTTCTCTAACACCACAGTTCAAAAGCATCAGTTCTTCAGTGCTCAGCTTCCTTCAAAGTCCAACTCTCACATCCATACATGACCACTGGAAAAACCATAGCCCTGACTAGATGGACCTTTTTTGGCAAAGTAATGTCTCTGCTTTCAATATGCTATTTAGGTTGGTCATAATTTTCCTTCCAAGGAGTAACCATCTTTTAATTTCATGGCTGCAATCACCATCAGCAGTGATTTTGGAGCCCCCCAAAATAAAGTCTGTCACTGTTTCCACTCTTTCCCCTTCTATTTCCCATGAAGTGAAGAGACCAGATGCCATGATCTTAGTTTTCTGAATGTCGATCTTTAAGCCAACTTTTTCACTCTCCTCTTTCACTTTCATCAAGAGGCTTTTTAGTTCCTCTTCACTTTCTGCCATAAGGGTGGTATCATCTGCATATCTGAGGTTATCGATATTTCTCCCGGCAATCTTGATTCCAGCTTGGGCTTCTTCCAGTCCAGGGTTTCTTGTGATGTACTCTGCATATAAGTTAAATAAGCAGGGTGACAATATACAGCCTTGACGTACTCCTTTTCCTATTTGGAACCAGTCTGTTGTTCCATGTCCAGTTCTAACTGTTGCTTCCTTAACTAACCTAGTTTTAAAAACAAAGACCTAACACAATAAATTGTGGAAAATTCTGAAAGAGATGGGAATACCAGACCACCTAACCTGCCTCTTGAGAAACCTATATGCAGGTCAGGAAGCAAGAACTGGACATGGAACAACAGACTGGTTCCAAATAGGAAAAGGAGTACGTCAAGGCTGTATATTGTCACCCTACTTACTTAACTTATATGCAGAGTACATCATGAAAAACGCTGGGCTGGAAGAAGCACAAGCTTGAATCAAGATTGCCAGGAGAAATATCGATAACCTCAGATATGCAGATGATACCACCCTTATGGGAGAAAGTGAAGAGGAACTCAAAAGCCTCTTGATGAAAGTGAAAGAGGAGAGTGAAAAAGTTGGCTTAAAGCTCAACATTCAGGAAACTAAGATCATGGCATCTGGTCCCATCACTTCATGGGAAATAGATAAGGAAACAGTGGAAACAGTGACAGACTTTATTTTGGGGGGCTCCAAAATCACTGCTGATGGTGATTGCAGCCACGAAATTAAAAAATGGTTCTCCTTGGAAGAAAAGTTATGACCAACCTATATAGCATATTCAAAAGCAGAGACATTACTTTGCCAACAAAGGTCTGTCTAGTCAAGACTATGGTTTTTCCTGTGGTCATGTATGGATATGAGAGTTGGACTGTGAAGGAAGCTGAGCACTGAAGAACTGATGCTTTTGAACTGTGGTGTTGGAGAAGACTCTTGAGAGTCCCTTGGACTGCAAGGAGATCAACCAGTCCATTCTGAAGGAGATCAGCCCTGGGATTTCTTTGGAGGAAACGATGCTAAAGCTGAAACTCCAGTACTTTGGCCACCTCATGCGAAGAGTTGACTCTTTGGAAAAGACTGATGCTGGGAGGGATTGGAGGCAGGAGGAGAAGGGGACGACAGAGGATAAGATGGCCAGATGGCATCAACGACTCGATGGACATGAGTCTGGGTGAACTCTGGGAGTTGCTGATGGACAGGGAGGCCTGGCGTGCTGCGATTCATGGGGTCGCAAAGAGTTGGACACAACTGAGCGACTGAACTGAACTGAACTGAAGGACTTGTTTCAGGTGAAAAACAGACAAACAAACAAAAAACCTAACCAACCAAACAACCTCCAGATATGCTCTTAACAAATAATATATCAATGTGATCCAACCGTGGAGTGCATTAAGACCTGTATTTCATTGTATTTGACATGGATCTACCAAAGGACCAAGATATACTAAATATCAATAAGGGAATATTTTTTCTCAAATTTAAGTAGAATAAATTTAGTCAATCATAAGTTAAAAACAAGATATGATTTTTCTTCAGTTACTGAAAATCCTTTTTATTCTTGCTTTTGTCAATGCCCTTCAGCGAAAGAACATGAGGAACATGTCCATATTGAACACACTGGTTTCATTATAATTGCAGCTGGAGACAACACATATCATGGGCACTGACCAAGACAAACCTAACACTTCCCTGAGCTTCACTAAAATTTATTTTATTTAACTTATTAAAAACAAAATTTGGCTATGCTGCGTGGCATGTGGGATTTAGTTCCCCAACCAGAAAGGCAACCCACGCTCCCTACATTGGAAGCACAGAATCTTAACCACTGAATCACCAGGGAAGTCCCCTGACTAAACTTTAGATAAGCTTCTTCATAACTGTGGGCTTCCCTGGTGGCTCAGCTGGTAAAGAATCTGCTTGCAATGCAGGAGACCTGGGTTTGATTCCTCAGTTGGGAAGATTTCCCTGGAGAAGGGAATGGCTAAACACTGTGGTATTCTGGCCTGGAGAATTCCCTGGACTGTGCAGTCCATGGGATCACAAAGAGCCAGACATGACTGAGCAACTTGCACTTTCAATTCCTAACTGGCTCTGGCCTGCCTTTTTTAGAGCATTTACTTCAGAAAATTTGATACTTTAAATTCTTTCTTAATCCTTTGAGTTGTAAAGCTAATCCCAGACTCTTGCCAGTTTTAAAACTTTCTCGCAAACCTGGGATTCATCCCTCCTTTTTGCATGCAATCAGCAGGGGAGATAGCATTCCTATCTCCCAGTCTCTGCTGGGGAGGGTAGGAGCCTCATCTCAAGAGGTTCAATTCAATTCAGTTCAGTTGCTCAGTCATGTGTGACTCATTGTGACTCCATGGACTGCAGCATGGCAGGCCTCCCTGTCCATCACCAACTCCTGGAGCTTACTCAAACTAATGTCCAAAGAATCAGTGATGCCATCCAACCATCTCATCCTCTGTTGTCAGGAAACATTTAACAGGAGGCTTCCTGTGTGCTATTTTGGATCTGTCAGGAATTCTCTGCTCCTTATTAATTCCTGAATATTCAGGAATTAAGAGGAGAGGCAAGCCTCTCCCAGGGGCTGAAGAATCCAGGCATTTCCTTCATTAGTTTTTCTATACAGTGATAAGTACCCTCTTCCTTCTTGTGAATCATAAGGTAAAAATGATTGTTTACAACTCTTCTCTCTCTTTAATATGGATCGCCTATGTTTTGTAAGTCTGGAATTTTAATCTTTATCTTTGCTGAGAATAACTACCTTGTAAGACATTACATAACCCACACCATGTTGATTAAAACACCTTTGCTCCATCAGAGCTTTAGTCCCCGTGTCTTTCTTTCTCTTTCTCTTTCTCTCTCTCCCTCTCTCTCTTTTTCAGGCTGATCCCCTGGAGCACAGAGGCTCTCTGAGTTCACTTTCTTGCCTGGGCTTCTAAGACCCTCTTGAGAAGGCACCCTGCCCCTTCACCCATCGAGAGGGAGCCCGAGGACTTTGTGAACAGAGCAAGCCCCATGCAGGGGCTTTATTGGCTTTCTGCGTAAACCAAGGAATATCAGCCTCTTTCTCTCTTACTTTCTTATCGGTTGACTCCGGACCACCAGGTTCCAGTCCATTAAAGGACCTCAACCCTCTATCGTCCCCTTCTCCTCCCGCCTTCAATATTTCCCAGCATCAGGGTCTTTTACAGTGAGTCAGTTCTTCCCATCAGGAGGCCAAAGTATTGGAGTTTCAGCCACAGCATCAGTTTTTCCAATGAATATTCAGGACTGATTACCTCTAGGATTGACTGGTTGGATCACCTTGCAGTCCAAGAGACTCTCAAGAGTCTTCTCCAACACCACAGTTCAAAAGTGTCAGTTCTTTGGCTCTCAGCTTTCTTCACAGTCCAACTCTCACATCGATACATGACCACTGGAAAAACCATAGCCTTGGCTAGATGGACTTTTGTTGGCAAAGTAATGTCTCTGCTTTTTAATATGCTGCATATATTACTCATAGCTTTTCTTCCAAAAAGCAAGAATCTTTTAATTTCATGCCTGCAATCACCATCTGCAGTGATTTTGGAGCCCCAAAAAATAACTCACTCACACAAAAAATAACACTCACTGTTTCCATTATTTCTTCATATATTTGCCATGAAGTGATGGGACTGAATGCTGTGATCTTAGTTTTCTGAATGTTGAGTTTCAAGCCAACATTTTCACTCCCCTCTTTCACTTTCATCAAGAGGCTCTTTAGTTCCTCTTCACTTTCTGCCATAAGGGTGGTGTCATCTGCATATCTGAGGTTATTGATATTCTCCCAGCAATCTTGATTCCAGCTTGTGCTTCATCCAGCCTGGCATTTTGCATGATGCACTCTGCATATAAGTTAAATAAGCAGGGTGACAGTATATAGTCTTGATGTACTCCTTTCCTGATTTGTAACCAGTCTGTTGTTCCATGTCCAGTTTTAACTGCTGCTTCTTGACCTGCACAGAGACTTCCTCAGAGGCAGGTCAGGTGGTCTGGTATTCCCATCTCTTTCAGAATTTTCCACAGTTTGTTGTAATCCACACAGTCAAAGGCTTTGGCATAGTCAATAAAGCAGAAGTAGATGTTTTTCTGAAACTCTTGTTCTTTTTTTATGATCCAATGGATGTTGGCAATTTGATCTTTGATTCCTCCACCTTTTCTAAAACCAGACTGAACATCTGGAAGTTCATGGTTCATGTATTGCTGAAGCCTGACTTGCAGAATTTTGAGCATTACTTTACTAGCATGTGAGATGAGTGCAATTGTGTGGTAGTTTGAGCATTCTTTGGCATTTCCTTTCTGTGGGATTGGAATGATAACTCACCTTTTCCAGTCCTGTGGCCCTTGCTGAGTTTTCCAGATTTGCTGGCATATTGAGTGTAGCACTTTCACAGAATCATCTTTTACGATTTGAGACAGCTCAACTGGAATTCCATCACCTCCCCTAGCTTTGTTTGTAGTGATGCTTCCTAAGGCCCACTTGACTTCGTATTCCAGAATGTCTGGTTCTAGGGGAGTGATTACACCATCATGGTTATCTAGATCATGAAAATCTTTTTTGTATAGTTCTGTGTATTCCTGCTACCTCTTAATATCTTCTGCTTCTATTAGGTCTGTACCCTTTCTGTTCCTAATTGTGCCCATCTTTGCATGAAATAGTCCCTTGTACCTCTAATTTTCTTGAAGAGATCTCTAGTCTTTCCCATTCTGTTGTTTTCATCTATTTCTTTCCATTGACCACTGAGGAAGGCCTTCTTATCTCTCCTTGCTATTCTTCGAAACTCTACATTCAAATGGGTGTATCTTTCTGTTCTCCTTTGCCTTTAGCTTCTTCTCTTTTCATAGTTATTTGTAAGTCCTCTTCAAACAACCATTTTGCCTTTTTGCATTTCTTTTCCTTGGGGATGTTCTTGATCACTGCCTCCACTTTCAGGAACTTCAGTCCCTAGTTCTTCAGGTACTCTGCCTATCAAATTTAATCCCTTGAATCTACTTGTCACTTCCAATATAATCATAAGGGATTTGATTTATGTCATACCTGAATGGTCTAGTGGTTTTGTTTACTTCAATTTAAGTCTGAATTTGGCAATAAAGAGTTATGATCTGAGCCATAGTCAGCTCCTTGTCTTGTTTTTGCTGACTGTATAGAGCTTCTTCACCTTTGACTGCAAAGAATATAATCAAGATATATATAATCAATATATTTGAAAAAATCCAATATAATCTGATTTTGATTTTGATCATCTCTGGTGATGTCCATGTGTAGAGTCTTCTCTTGTTTGTTGGAAGAGAGTATTTGGTATGATGAGTGCACTTTCTTGGCAAAACTCTGTTATCCTCTGACCTGCTTGTTCTGTACTCCAAGGCCAAAATTTCCTGTTACTCCAGGTATCTCTTGACTTCCTACTTTTATTCCAGTCCCTTATAATGAAAAGGATATTTTTTTTGATGTTAGTTCTAGAAGGTCTTGTAGGTCTTCATAGAACCGTTCAACTTCAGCTTCTTCAGCATTACTGGTTGGGGCATAGACTTGGATTACTGTGATACTGAATGGTTTGCTTTGTAACGAACAGAGATCACTGTGTCATTTTTGAGTTTGCATCCAAGTACTCCATTTCAGAATCTTTCTTTGACTATGATGGCTACTCCATTTCTTCTAGGGGATTCTTGCCCACAGAATGAAAACAAATCTAACTGATCACATGGACAACAACCTTGTCTAACTCAATGAAACTATGAGCCATGCCATGTACAGCCACCCAAGAGGAACAGGCCATGGTGGAGAATTCTGACAAAATGTGGTCCACTGGAAAAGGGACTGGTAAACAATTTAGTATGCTTACCTTGAGAACCCCATGAACAGTATGAAAAGGCCAAAAGATAGGCACTGAAAGATGAACTCCCCAGGTCGGTAGGTGCCCAATATGCTGCTGCTGCTGCTAAGCTGCTTCAGTCGTGTCCGACTCTGTGCGACCCCATAGACGGCAGCCCACCAGGCACCCCCATCCCTGGGATTCTCCAGGCAAGAACACTGGAGTGAGTTGCCATTTCCTTCTCCAATGCATGAAAGTGAAAAGTGAAAGTAAAGCCGCTCCGTCATGTCCGACTCACAGTGACCCCATGGATTGCAGCCTACCAGGCTCCTCCGTCCATGGGATTTTCCAGGCAAGACTACTGTAGTGGGATGCCGTTGCCTTCTCCCGCCCAATATGCTACTGGAGATCAGAGGAGTAATAACTCCAGAAAGAGTGAAGAGATGGAGCTAAAGCACAAACAACACCCAGTTGAGGATCTGACTGGTGATGGAAGTGAAGTCCAATGATGTAAGAATAATATTGCATAGGAACCTGGAATGTTAGGTCCCTGAATCAAGGCAAATTGGAAGTGGTCAAACAGGAGATGGCAAGAGTGAACATTGACATTTTAGGAATCAGTGAACTAAAATGGACTGGAATAGGTGAATTTAACTCAGATGACCATTATATCTCAAGTGGTACTAACTAGCAAATGCAGATAGTCTAATCATATTTTCTAACTTCCAACTAATGTCCTCTAGTACTTTTTCAGTAGCTCACCTTGAGCTTAAAACCTGCCCAGTTTTTCTAGATTCCACTAATATATGTTAGTATAAGATGTTTTTCTTTTGACATGTCACTCTGTGTGACAATCTCTAGATCCATCCATGTCTCTACATGGCGCAATCTCATTCTTTATTTTTCCTGTTGTATAAATGTGCCACATGTTCACTATCCATTCCTCTCATACTTCTAGAAGATCAGACGGTTCATTCAGGTATATCTTTGTAGATATATACATTCTCTCTTTTATTCTGATAATAATATCTGATCACCATGGTCTTGGTGAACCTGGAAAAAAGCTTTTCCTTAAGTATTGGTGTAAATAAAATGGCCTCAAGAAATTACAGTATCAGAGCTATTTTATCTATGCTTACCATATCTATTTTATCTTGATCAGTCATTGTTCTTTGAGGTTGATAAGTAGCAGTTTTAGGATCTGTTTTATCTTCGAGTAAAGTCCCATAATAAATAAATATCCCATAAAATCACCTGTTTTTGCTAAGTTAAACAATCACTCTTGTCAACAAGGTCTTTGCTGGAGGTAAGATGAAGTTTTCGTGGTTGAATGCTGTGCCAAAGACTGAATTGTGAGCTGACCATATTGAACATGGAAGGTCCAAGCTTTTGCTCCATGAGAATTCACTTGATCAACTGACTTTAGCAGGTTCACTTTGATCTTGCTGGAATTTTCTTCTTAGTCGACTGGATCTTCTATGCATGGCGTAAAGGCTGCACAGCGCCTTTTATACTACGAGTGGAAGATTACTTCTTCATCTAAGTGAATAAGATTCACTTATTCATCCAAAATTGCTTACTGGACATCTCCTAAATGCCACCTGTGCCTGATAGTGTCTGATAGTGTTTGATAATATCAGTTACCAAAGACTCACAGATCTTAGCATTTATGGAGACCAGTGATAAACAAACGAATCAGTAAATGCTGTGACAAATGTTATAATAAAACCAACAGAATCGGAAATGATGTGTTGGGAGGGAGGTGTACGGAATCAGTCTTCTCTGAGGAGCTGGATTTAAGCTGAGATCTTAAAGTTGAGAAAGGATTAATTATGTAAAGGTGGAGGTAAAGAATGAATTCCTTCCTTTTACTCCCTTTCATAATTGACCCATCAACATAGATTTAACTAATAGCCTATTTAATTAGCTATTTAAAATTATCATTCTGTTTTATTTATTTACATAATGTTTGGTTGTTTGGCTGGGTCTGCAATCCTCTTTTAATTTTGTTCTTTTCCATTACATTTACACTTAGGCTTTTATTAATATAATTACTGTACAGTTTGACATATAGTGTCTCACAAATAGATACTTAAATTGTATGGAGAAGGAAATGGCAACCCATTCCAGTACCTTGCCTGGAGAATTCCATGGACAGAAGAGCCTGGTGGGCTGATGTCCATGGGGTCGCAAAGAGTCGGACACGACTGAGGGACTTCACTTTCATGTTTCACTTTCACACATTGGAGAAGGAAATGGCAACCCACTCCAGTATTCTTGCCTGGAGAATCCAAGGGACAGAGGAGCCTGGTGGGCTGCCGTCTATGGGGTCACACAGAGTCGGACACCACTGAAGTGACTTAGGAGCAGCTTTACGTTGTAGACGTAAGATACTTACCCTGTCTCACTTTTGAAATTCAGTTAGTTTTCTGTGATGTTAAAGACAGGCTTCTTACTCAGAGTTTCTGACAGTGAGGAGGCCATACCAGGTTGTATTTGTAGGTTTGATATATAGGTTAAGTTCCAACAGCTTATCACATTTTTATATAGATCAATATAGCCAGGAAAACCATGAAACCATGATTCCTGGTCTGTTTAAATCTTTTTGTCATTTTCAATGTCCTGTTGACAAGTTTAGGAGCTGTCTTGAAAGGGGAGAAGGAGAGAGAGAAAAAGAGATGACCTCCTCTAAGACCTTTTGTGTATTGCAGTGTCTATGAGTGACATGACCATATTTTATTTCCTTCTTTTTTTTCAGTCATGAGTCTTTTTATCATTATCATTGAGGTGTAGTTGATGTATATTAAATTTCAGGTGTATGACGTAGTGATTCACAATTCTTAAAGTTTATACTCCATTTATAGTTATAAAATATTGGCCATATCCCCCATGTTGTAAAATATATTCTTGTGACATATTTATTTTATACATAATGGCATATATCTCTTAATCCCTAACCCTTCTTGTCCCTCCCCTCTTCCCTCTTCCCATGAGTAACCACTACTTTGTTCTCTATGAGTCTGTTGGGCAACAGGATTCTTAACGGGACTTCAGAAGGTACACCGAGGTGGGGCCTACCCAGGAGCCCTCCCACAGGTAAGCACAGAAGTCGTCTTTTATACGTTCTTTTGGGAACAATGAGTTTGCAGGTGCCAGGGATTCTTTTGCCTGCTTGAGTAGAACATAAGTTCTCCACATCCACAGGACAATGACCTGTAGCCAGCTAGTGGGTCTGCCAGCATGACATCTGAAGTGTAGCAGTCTGAGATCAGCTCTCAGTTATCAAAGGTCTGAACATGATGCTGTTAGACCTCTCGGTCTTTGCCCAGGACCCGTTGCCGCAAAGACCACCGAGACCCGGACTCGATGCAAACAGCAAGAGGATTTATTAGGCCGATGCGCCGGGGTTCAATCTCCACCAGAGGAGATGAACCCCGAACAATTGTTACAGAGCAGTTTATAAGCACAAAAATCATAAACAGGTGCAGTCGAGATGGAGTGTTTTGATTGGTTTATAAACTTTGGCCTTTTCAGGGATAGGTCCATTTGTTATCGGGCCTAAATGGCTGACTGACTTGCAATTATACTGATTTAGTTGAGTGGCCTCGAGACAATCATTTTTTAGCTTGACTCCTGGGGGCCGCATTCCCAAGATGTGAGTATAATCCCCCTCTGTTTCTTAAGACAATAGGCCTGATTTAAGATTAACAAAGAGCCCTTGGGTGAAGGTCTGTTTCCTTAGGGCCCCTAGTGAATTTTAACCTTTCCCCTTATTCCCTGGAATGCTCCTAAAGAAGTCAGAAGACACTGATCTCATACCTGTGTTTCTAGTGGCGCCTCTCATGGCAGATTGATTACAGGCTGGGGAACAAATCATGATTAGAAACAATTTTTACAACTTCAGGCTGGTTTCCACAATGCTGTGCTTTGCCATTGGGTCTTCAAACTGTGTTGCTAGAGAAGACTCTTGAGGGTCCCTTGGACAGAAAGGAGATCACACCAGTCAATCCTAAAGAAAATAAACCCTGAATATTCATTGGAAGGACCGATGCTGAAGCTCCAATACTTCGGCCACCTGATTCCAAGAGCAGACTCATCAGTCAGCCAACTAATGCTGGAAAAATTGAGGGCAGGAAGAGAAGGAGGGTAACAGAGGATGAGATGGTTGGATGGTTTCACTGACTCAATGGACATGAGTTTGAGCAGACTCCAGGAGACAGTGAAGGACATGGAAGCCTGGCGTGCTACAGTCCACGGTGTTGCAAAGGGTCAGACACAACTTAGCAACTGAACAACAGTTTAGATGGTAAAATAGCATGGATTGATTCTCTTCTTGCTCTTTACACTTGCTTTCTTTCTCCTTTCTTCCCACATTTGCAACATTATTGGTGGCCTTGAAAACTGCTGACAGCCTGTTAGTGTTGGACAGTCCTCTGTGGAGATGTAGGTCAGCAGTGGCTTGCCTTGTGGATGGGAGCATCGGTAGCAGCCTATTTTATTTCCTTCTGATTCTAACTCTCTGTTATCAATTAGGATTCTCCCTCTCCCTCACTTTCCACATCTAAATGTGAATGCTTTGAATTTGTTCATTCAATCTGTTCTTGCTCTCTTTTCTCCATCTTGATCTCTTTCTGCCTTAAGTATGTACTGTTCAATAGGATAGTAATTAGCTATATGTTAAGGGCTTCCCTGGTGGCTCAGATGGTAAAGCATCTGCCTGCAGTGTGGGAGGCCGAGGTTCGATCCCTGGGTTGGGAAGATCCTCTAGAGAAGGAAATGGCAACCCACTCCAGTACTCTTGCCTGGAAAATCCTATGGACTGAGGAGCCTGGTAGGCTACAGTCCATGGAGTTGCAAAGAGTCGGACACGACTGAGCGACTTCACTTCACTTAGCTGTATGTGACTATTTAATTTAAATTCAATTTAAATAACTTTTAAATTAAATTTAAAAGTTAATTCTTAAGTTGCACTGGCTACCTTTTAAGTATTTAAAAGTGACTTGTGGCTGGTGACTACCATATTGATAAAACCTTGTCACCACTGCAGAATGTTCTGTTGGACACTGCTGCCCTGGACTGTTACAACAGCCTCTCTACTTTCACATTTGTGTGTCTTCTCAGGCAAACCAACCCCATCTTATCCTATACCTTGCTGCCAAAATTAATCTTCTTACAGGGCTGATCTAGCTATTTTGCCTCCTTGATCAGAAATCTTCAACGGTTTTCTCATTAACTTCTGAATTAAATTCAAATTCTTAACCCTTATATTCATAATGTTCCAAGATCTAATCTCATTCTCCACTCGTGCAATTAGCAAATATGTATATTTTAAATGGTAATAGTCCATTCTGGCAAAGGAAACAGTGAAACAGAAACTCTCACTTGTTGCTGGTAAGTTGGCATTTTTTCTAGAAATAAATATGGCAAATACTGCAAGATATGTAAAAGAAGCGTACCTTTACTTCACTAGTTTCATTTTTGGTAATCTGAGCTTTAGCTAGAGATATGTGTGCAGAAAGGTGCACATTAGGTACACAGATTAGTGTTTGGGAAAAAATTGGAAATAGTTTAAATGCTCAATCAATATAGAAATACTTAAATAGATTATGATACATCTATACCAGTGAGCCTCAACTTTGTCATGTTGATACCACAAAGATATTTGTAGCTTCACTTCTTGCTACTTCATTAATTTCTCTATTACTTAACTCCATGCATATCAAATACTTTTATACTAAACTTTCATTTTTTTTCTGTATAAGCTGTTCTGTTTGCTTGAAATATTTTCTCAGTCCAGATCACCAACTTTCTACCGGTGCTTTAAAGCCAGCTCAGATTTCATCTCCTTCTTGAATTCTTCTTAGACTTTCTCCACTAGAGATGACAGTTCTTTTTTTCCCCATATGCCTGTGCAGTCCCATAACACATGTATAGCATGTATGATATTATATTGGCAAGTCATAAATTATTTATCTTTCCCACTCAAAAACTATAAAATCTTAAAATCTAGAATAGTGCTTTTTAAAAAAAATTATCATTGTCTTTTTACTATGTGACATAATACCTGGTCCATTTTTGATGCTAAAAAATGTTCCTGAAGAAATGAACTCAGGGAAAATAAATGCAATTCTGATCATTTTATTGCCAGAGGAATTCAGTGCACACTGTATGATACTCACTCCCATTTTTTTAAATGATCAAATTAGAGAAATGGATGTGGGCAAAGAGAAGATAAACTTAGAAATGAACTGGAGGAATGTCAAAGGTTTAATTTTGTATTATTGTTAATGTTAATCCTCTTCAGACTGTGTACACTTTGTTCAGTTAAACAAATACTCTGGAAGACAAAGATTTTTTATTGCTGGGAAATTCACAGTTACAAATGCCTGTGTGTTTTCAGTGTTCTTAGGAACCTTAGCAAATAACTAACAGATTTGCATTTTCCTTCTACCTAAAATGAAAGGTCTCTTGGTCCCTTACTGAACAATGACATTAAATAAATACTTAGAATACAAGCTCTAAGTTGGTAGAAGGGATTTAAGCTGATCTTTGATTTTGGAGTGGATTATTCACAGATACTGTAGCCCAGTAAAGAGAATAGAATTAAAATTACATTTATAATTATATTTGTGCTCACTCCATATGCACTGTTAACATAAGGTTTTTATAAATCATGACTTTTATATATTAGGTAGGTCATGTAATTTTGAAATAAATACTCAAGGTGAAGCAGACTCATGTACTGGGGGGAAAAAAAAAGCACACATTCTAATATGTAACCACTGGCAGCTTAAAAAAATTACATTGAAAAATTCATGCATAGTATTTTACCACCAAATCACCCAATTTTATAGCATATGTTTAGGGAACAGGAATTCTAAATTCATCAAACTTATCTAATTTCAGATGCTCCATAAATAAATAATGAAAGAAAGTCAATAAATCCAAATCTCCATTCCTTATATTTATCTACATAAACTTATACTTTCAAGAATTTACATAATAATTTATATGGGGAAATGTTCTGCATAGATTTTTGTCATCAATTCTTGTCAGAGTGTTTTGACTTTCGCCAAATTTATGAATTTTGTTTTACATATGGTAAAAAAAAGAGATAGAAATATAGTGATTTCCTGAGAGTGACAAATCAAGATACAGGAAACCTGAGGGAGAAAATTCTTGGCTTCCACTCAAAAAGAGGACATTTGAATATCAGCGCTATTGAAGCCAGCAGTGTTGACAATGATAATGGTGCAAAGAAAGAGGTGACATTGTCCATGGGGTCTTGGGATCCTTGGGCCTTGGGATGATGCATAGACAAGAGCAGTTTTTAATGGAAGGATGGTCTGGCTATTATTTACAATCTGCTCCATGGAACAAATATTTATTTACCCATTTCTGATTTTTAATTAGTAGTTTTAGCTAATTATTTTAAGTATATGTTTTTGTAATAAAATTTAAGTATGCAATTTGTGATATATTTTATTCTTTTAACTTGGTTACCCAATCTTGGGGTTTAGAACCTATTCTGTTCCCAATGACTGGCATCAGCTCACATGTGGTGGCAGCGAAACATGAAAGATGAAGAGAAACTCTTGACTGGCTTCTTAAAGCCTAGTTAAGAAGTAGCTCCAGCCTCAAATATAGAGGAGTAAGAATGTCACCGCAGGTCACCACAGAGGCCCTGTCCCAATTACACATGAAATTGAAGAGCAGGGAGCCTTTGAGATTCCCTTCAAATGGGAGCTGCACCTTGTTCTTGTTGAAGAATGCAGCCATGTAGCTGGAAAAACTCCCTCCGAGTTTTGCCTTGAGTTAGTTCAGTAATTGTGCTCACTGGAGCATACCTCCCAAAGGCATAAGCATTCTCTGATGGAAACCGCTGGGCTCCTTGGAGAGTTCTTAGAACATTTCAGAATTTTCTACTAAGTTTGTGTTGTACAGTCTTGGCCCACTTTAGAAAAGAATACAGTGTATTTTTGCCTCTAAATATATTTGATTTTCATTATATTTTCTCTGCCTAGATCCTGGAACTAGGTGACAATTTACCTCAGCAAGAGTCCTCTATTTCCTTTCATGCATTACTTCTTTGTAAAGAGGTAAAATCACTTTTCTGACGAAGCAATCTCTAAAACTTATCTAAACTGCATTCACTGATGCAACCAGGTTATTCTCACCCTAAAAATCTTCCAAAGTTTGCTCCTACTGTTACATTATTTATCTGCTTAATAACCCTCCTCTAGGCTGCATGACTTGTATTTTCTGCATTAGCTCCTGATGATCCGTTGCTCTTTCAAGAGATGAATCTCTGATTTTTGTTCCCTTTGTCTGATTCTTTAAACTTGCACTCAATGTCCTTTTTGCTCTTCAAATATCTAAAACGAGTGATTTCTCACTCTTTACAGACAAACTATCATCTAAGAAATCTAGGTTCCTTAGCTAAAGCAAATAAAGAGCCTTCATTCCATCAATTACGGCTCAGCACGCTGATCAATTTCTTAGTATGACCCTACTTAGCTCCAAGAAACGTTTTTACTCTGGTTTCTTAGATTGTTTTTTTTTTTTTTTCTTTTAATCTGAGAAGGAAAAAAAGTTCTGTTTTGAGTACAAAACTGTATCTGTAGTGGTGGAAGGGAAGGGGAAAATGGAACATAAGTATACATCTTATGCTGGCTGATCAAACACACAGGGAATCAGACAAACGATCCTTTAAGCTGTTGTTAACTGGGGTGGGTAAAGCATGGTCTAGGTGGGATTTCCAGAGTGACCCCTCCATTCTCTAGGGTGGAACCCCTCTGGTTCCTTAGAGCAGTGGTCCCTAACCTTTGTGACACCGTGGACCAGTTTTATGGAAAACAATTTTTCCATGGACTGGGGTTGGGGGAGACGCTTTCATGATGATTCAAATACATTACATTTATTGTGCATTTTATTTCTACTATTATTACATCAGCTCCACCTCAGATCATCAAGCGTTGGATCCCAGAGGTTGAGGACCCTTACGTGAGTGTGAGTCCTTCAGTCTCAGAGTTGAAGGCTTTTCAGTGTGGGTTGGTAGCCCTTTTAGTTCCTATAACTACTATTCTCTCTTCTTCCAGTCATTTGTGATACTGATATTCTATGATTCAAATTATTTGAATTCTTTATGAATGAGCTTGGGGCAAGGAGAATAAACTTAGATCACAATGTCTACAAGACAATAAGAAAATTTGACTGTAACATTGCCTTCTTCCCAACAGATCCCTAGGTATGAATTAAGCAGTGGCTCTGTCTCTTTCTTTGTCGTCATGAATTGACTGGTTCAGACACCTTAACTTTGATTTTGATATGTGCCCAGCTTCAAAAAGGGAGAAGGGAACAAAAAAAAGAAATCCTATATATAACACTTTTCTCCTGTAGAGATGCCTTTTGAGCTCTTAGAATTGGGACTGACCATTTTCATGTTAATGGGTACAAAAGCCTGCTGATTGGGTTATCATGGACAGATTTAAGTATATATCACTTCCCTGCTCAAAACCCTCTGACGGCTTCCTGAAATCCAGTGAAATCCAGTCTTTACCACACTCTACATGACCAGACACAGTAATACCCCTGACTTCTTCTCCAGGCTTATTTCTTACCACACTTGAACGTTCTTCTAGGGCTCTATTAGCCCGATTGCTGTTCCTTGAATTCACCAGATGTGATCCTGTCTCAGAGTCTCTGCTTGACATACTTTTCTTCCAAATATTTATGTCCTATCTCTTGTCAATTGTCATCTCCTAAGAGAGGCTTTCCTGATCATTCTATTTAAAATAGCTTGCTCTCACACTGCTTTTATTTGCTCATTGTCCTTATTATTCATTAACTGAGGTTGTATTACATAAACCATCAGTGCAGGGACTTTATTCTATTCACACTGCCAAGTTCCCCAATCCTACAGCAATGTCTGGATCGTAAGAGTCAGCCAGTGAGTATTAACTAATTTTGGTTTTATTAATGGGTCACTGTATTAGCTACTAGGCTTCCTTGGTGGCTCATCCATAAAGAATCTGCCTGCCAATGCAGAAGATGTGGTTTTGATCCCTGGGTCAGGATCCCTGGGTCTCCCTGCAGGAGAAAATGGCAACCCACTCCAGTATTCTTGCTTGAAGAACCCCATGTTGCGAAGCCTGGTGGGCTACAGTCCACGGGGTAGCAAAAGAGTCAGACATGGTTTAATGACTGAACAACAATTATTAGCTGCTACCGTGTCCATAAATGGGCTATGGTTGTAGTTCATACTGTCTCAGAAATGCCACCCTTGGTTTTGAGAGTGATGATGGAATGATGACTTGGATACCCACGGAGGATATAAAGAGTAGATTTTACTGTCACATGGTTCTTATAATCCAAAATGATAGAGAATATCAAGGCAAAATATGACACATGAGCTTAATTCATTCAGGAAACCCCATCAAGGAGACACAACTTCAGTCAACTGTTGCCTGTGATCCACTGCAATACATTTGCATTGATATATTATCTTTACCAACAAAGACATCTGAAACATGGGTGGCATACCTTGGCGACAGATTTCTTTACTTCCTCCAATAATAAGTAACTTCTAGAATGAGTGATTTTCCTTCGTAGAATGATGTTATAAGGAAAAAACAACTGGTTTCTGTTTTGAGGCTCTCTGCCGTCATCCATTCTGACCAAGAGACAGGTTTAAGAGTCAGTTGTTATGGAAGGTTTTCCAATTATTTTATTGAGGATTAAAAAGTTTAAGATGACTACCTATCACACTCAAATGGATCTACAACCAGCAAAACTTAGTAACATTTATTTAAAAATCAGCAAACAATGCTGCAATAACAAATATGCTTGCAAAGCTGGCACAGGAGTTTCCCAGTCTGTGCATACAATGGCTTCCCTTTCTTCCTGTTTGTATGTAAGGTCTAGATGCCAATTAACATCTAGACCTTGGGCTAAGGGAAGAAGAAGGCAGACAGGGATGGCTGCTATCAACATAGCATTCTCAGACAGAAAAAATGTTCTCACATCCAGCTGAAGTCCTAAGAATTGCAGACTGCAAATTGCTTTGTCAAGACTGACTTGCTCTTCACATATTTCCTCTGCGTTATTATGCTTACAGAGTCTGTATCTTTTCTTTGGCTTGAGCTGCGGTACCACATGGTCTTTCTGGCATCATAACCATGCTCATAAAATAGTAGCAGGTAGAATAGGACAAGCTATCCTGCACCACACAGTGTCCCACAGATTTAAACACATCACGTTTCTTTTGGGATTCTGATACAAAATTGATTTACTTAAATATATGCTGCAACTGACTTGAAAAGAAATATTGTAACCCATATCCCTTTCCATTGTAAGAAATCTCTTCTTTGACCATGAACTTCATCTCAGTAGCAACATTAAATTGCCATGTGTAGATTTCAATTAGATCCCAATTTTGACTAATGAGTATGGCTTTTTACATATTTGAGTAAAAAGAAACAAAACTCTTTATTTCTGTGAATTACAATTTGTACCGCCTCCCAGCAGGTCCAACATTGTTTTGGTCTTTTTCCTTCAATTGCGGCTGTACTTCATATTTTAAGGTTAGAACATAAAGCTGAAATCAGCTCATTAGTGAATTTGGTCATTATGTTCAAATTATACATCAGTTTTACCTGAATTACTTGAAGCTAAGTAACAAAAAATCCTGCCTCAATATCTACTGCCTTAAAGGTTATTGAATTCAGTCGTGGGATAATAGTTTTAAATTAACATTTATATTGAACTTTACAGCTATGCAGTTCTTAAATTACTGAAACTGGTTACTCAAATCATAGAAATGGCATCCCAACTAGATCTTCTTGCCTCCAGTCTTTTTCTACTCCCTCTCATTCATTAGATTGTCACCAAAATTGTTTCTCTAAATCACAGTTGGCCTATGTGTCTTCTTGCTTGGAACCTTGAGAAGGTAGCTTCCAAATTACAGAATTAAGTTCAAATTCCTTTGCTTAGTGTTCAAGGCTATTTGTAATTGTAAATCAACCTACTGTTTTAATGTCTTCTCCTGCATGCTCTCAGCTTCTCCCACATCCTCTGACTTTCAGCAACAATCCATATGTTTATAGTCATGTACCTGGGTTGGAAAGATCCCATGGAGAAGGAAATCACAACCCACTTCAGTATTCTTGCCTGGAGAATCCTATGGACAGAAGAACCTGATGGGCTACAGTCTATGGGGTCGCAAAGAGTCAGACACAATTTAGCAACTAAACAACAATAACAACACACACTTACATGTCCTAAAATTGTCTTCATGCTTTTTTTGCTCGGACTGAAGTTTGAGCTTCCTCCCCTTCTTCATTGGCTAAACTCAACTCAACCAATATGCTACCTCCTTTATGCTGCCTACTCTAATCTTCTACTCCTCTCCTTACCTCAGAAAGACGCTATGATTGTCTTCTCCAAGTTTCTGCTTAAAGACAGAGGTTCAGTGAAAAGTAATAATGAAATAAATTTCTCCCCCCTGTACCAATGAAGCAATTGGACCTACAATATTTTGAAGTGTTGTGTTTATTTTAAACTGAAAAGCCTTCATCAAAGGCTTATGTATAAAACCTGTGCTCTGTTATTCATGTTGACAGAACACGTCCCATAATTATTCATCTTGACTAGGCTATCTCTGCTGTGACTCACATAAATGGCAGTGCCTACCCTTCAATAAAGAGGTCATTCATAGAGAGTACTCAGAACCCATTGCTGAGCCAGGTCTGGTTGCCCTGATTTCCTTGGAACTTAGTTGCAGCCCTGAAATCTCATAGACCCATCCTCACTGCCTGTGTAGAGCAAATTAAATGTGATTTGTGTAATGAGAGGGCTTCTCTCATGGCTCAGGGCGGAAGCATCAAGATGTAGTGAGATGGTTTTAGAGGGTCAGGGAAAACTTCCAGAGGGAAGGAGACTGAAGCAGGAGTCAGTTTTGTAGTTAGTAAAAAAGTTAGATAACAGGAAAGAGTGCCTCTCAGTGAGATAAAGGAGACCTGGAGGTAAAAGACAGCACAGTTCAGTTCAGTCCAGTTCAGTTGCTCAGTCATGTCCGACTCTTTGCAACCCCGTGAATTGCATCATGCCAGGCCTCCCTGTCCATCACCAACTCCTGGAGTTCACTCAGTCTCACTTCCATCGAGTCCGTGATGCCATCCAGCCATCTCATCCTCGGTCATCCCCTTCTCCTCCTGCCCCCAATCCCTCCCAGCATCAGGGTCTTTTCCAATGAGTCAACTCTTTGCATGAGGTGGCCAAAGTACTGGAGCTTCAGTTTTAGCATCATTCCTTCTAAAGAAATCCCAGGGTTGATCTCCTTCAGGATGGACTGGTTGGATCTCTTTGCAGTCCAAGGGACTCTCAAGAGTCTTCTCCAACACCACAGTTCAAAAGCATCAATTCTTTGGCGCTCAGCCTTCTTCACAGTCCAACTCTCACATCCATACATGACCACAGGAAAAACCATAGCCTTGACTAGATGGACCTTAGTCGGCAAAGTAATGTCTCTGCTTTTGAATATGCTATCTAGGTTGGTCATAACTTTTCTTCCAAGGAGTAAGCGTCTTTTAATTTCATGGCTGCAGTCACCATCTGCAGTGATTTTGGAGCCCAGAAAAATAAAGTCTGACCCTGTTTCCACAGTTTTCCCGACTATTTCCCATGAAGTGATGGGATCGGATGCCATGATCTTCCTTTTCTGCATATTGAGCACTCAGTCATAACTAATTCAGTCCAGCTGGAGCAGAGAGTGTGTGGTGAATGTGTGTGACTGTGGCCTCTCCTGAAGAGAGAACACAAGAACAGGAGCCCAAATGTTCTAAGGAAGTTCGGTTCAATAGTCAAATGCTTTTTATAAAAGTATGTTTTATTTTTGCTATTTTAAAAAATGTTAATGATAATCTTTAACACTGTTTTATCCAGTAGTCATGTACAGATGTCAAAGTTGGATCATAAAGAAGGCTGAGCACCAAAGAATTGATGCTTTCAACTGTGATGTTGGAGAAGGCTCTTGAGAGTCCCTTGGACAGCAAGGAGATCAAACCAGTCAATCCTAAAGGAAATCAATCCTGAATATTCATTGGAAAAACTGATGCTGAAGCTGAAGCTCCAATACTTTGGCCACCTGGTGCCAAGAGCCAACTCATTGGAAAAGACCTTGATGTTGGGAAAGATTGAGGGCAGGAGGAAAAGGGGGTGACAGAAGATGAGATGGTTGGATGGCATCGTCTACTCAATGGACATGAATCTGAGCAAACTCTGGGACATAGTGAAGGACAGGGAAGCCTGGTGTGCTGCAGTCCATGGGGTCTCAAAGAGTCAGACTAAGTAACTGAACAACAGCAAAGGCTACCACACAAATGTAAAACATTCATAAAAAACATTTTTAAAAGTCTGAAATATGTTGAAAATGTCTCTGGAATGATTATTTCACACTCCTGGCTCAGGTGATTTCTTTCCTTTTTTAATTGGAGTATACTTGGAGTGCAAGGAGATCCAACCAGTCCATTCTGAAGGAGATCAACCCTGGAATTTCTTTCGAAGGAATGATGCTACAGCTGAAGCTCCAGTACTTTGGCGACCTCATGCGAAGAGTTGACTCATTGGAAAAGACTCTGATGCTGGGAGGGATTGGGGGCAGGAGGAGAAGGGGATGACAGAGGATGAGATGGCTGGATGGCATCACGGACTCAATGGACATGAGTCTGAGTGAACTCTAGGAATTTGTGATGGACAGGGAGGCCTGGCATGCTGCGATTCATGGGGTCGCAAAGAGTGGGACACGACTGCGCGACTGAACTGAACTGAACTGAATACTTGCTTTACAAAAAGTCATACTAAGTTCACAAACACCCCAAAACTCGCCACCTGATGTGGTCCTGCCCATCAGAGGGACATAATCTAGCTCCACCCACCAGAACTAAAGGTAGGTTTTAAACATTAATGCAATCCTTACCTGGTTATTTTTAGAGCTCTATTAAACAAATAACACTAAACAAATGCCTACCATGTACAAGGCACTGTGTTGTTTTGTGAAGAACAATAAGAACTTTTTGATCTTAGTGTAAGAGAGATAAAACCACCATACAAATAATTATCATACAAGGTAGAAAGTGATAAGTGCCATATGAGAGATAAAAATAAAATGCTAAGGGAGTTCAGAGGAAAGAGAATTCACACATTTATGTGTGACTGACCTATTTTTACTAGCACTATGATTATCTTAGCTATGTGGCTCATCTCAACCTTCTGTAGGGGACAGTCTTTATAAAGACATCCTATTTATAATACAGACTTCATCCAACCACTGAGTGCCTGCAGCCTGACAGTGTAATGGCATCAAAACTGGAGAGTTTCAGTGGGTTTAAGCTCTAGATCAGTGGAGGTATCAGAAATGGAGGCTTAACATTAATTAAACTTGGGGGCTGTAATTGTTAAGTGTAAGCCAGTGTGCAGTTTTAATCACTGGCAATGGGCAAAGGGAATATTGAGAAAATCAGAAAGTATAATTAATGTACACATGGTTATGTTTTTTTTCTGGGTACAGTTGCTAATGCTCTACGCATGGAGGAAGCAAGTTTAAAGTGTGAAGAGACATCTTTCCCTTCATTTTAAGAGACCTTCTGTCCACCCTTGCTGTGCAGACACCACCAAAATAGAGCTACTGTATTCCATCATAAGCCTTGGGTGTGTAGCATGTGATGGTCAGCCTATGCTTTCCCAGGCATATGAAGTCTCAGCTCCACCAGTTGCTGAGCTCAGATTTATCAGGTCTGCTAAATGGATGTCCCAATGCACCAGTTGAAGAGATCAGAATAAGTTTTTCTGCTCTGAGTCCAGCTTTTGGCTCACTGAACTGTGATCATTTCTTTTAAATCCTGCTGAACTTGCCTGGCTTCTGAAACTAAATTTCATATCCTTCCATCTTTAAGCAGATCGTGCTATCTTGTCAGCAGAAACAATAATTACTTTCCACCTCCTGGAAATAACAGTGATCAGAGCCAATGTCTTGTACTTAAATCTGAGCTCTCGTCAAACATTTCTAAAAGGCAAACATAGAAAATGCAACACAGTGGAAAAGCTCCAGATATAGAGTTGGAATCCCCATTTAGTTGCTTAGTAATTATGTTACTAGGGTAGATCAGTGAATTTCTTTGAGTCTCTTCTTAATCATCTGCAAGATGGATTGTTCTGGGATTAAGTGTGAAATATAAACATGAGGCTTACAATGCTGCATAAGGTAGAGTATTACTTATTGAAGATCAACAGCTGTTTGGTTATTGAGAAATGCTTTTGCTTTCCTCCCAAATTGTATATACTGGGTCATTTAATATAGCCATTCAATCTATACATCAAAGTAAAGACTTCATTCTTCCAGACGTGCAGTTGGAGACATGTGTCCATAGAGGGGAGAGGAGTGCGATTTTATCCACCTTTTCAAGGCTATAGGCTTGCAAGCTCATTAAAGAAGTGGTCATCTTGTTAAATTCAGTCAGCTGAAAATGACATTCTATTCCTTTTCCAAATGGTATGTTATTCCATCAAACTCATTTTCATACATTTCACGTAGAATATGAACATTTAAGTGAAAGAACAGTTCAGAAAATAGAGAAAAGGACAGGGTAGTAATTACAACCCAACTTCCCTTGTGCTGACGGCAGCCAGCTCATTTATTAAGTCAATGTAGTCAAGTAACACAGCAACATCACACTTGATTGAAATCTTGGCCAAGTCTGACAGATGTTCTCTACTCACTGTCAATCTCAAGTATGCTTTAATGAGTTTCAAGTGGCTGGAGCTCCCCTCTGCAGATGCCACTATTGTAGGGATTGTGAACAAATTCTTCAGGGCAGTGGGTTTTGTATTTAATAAGTGGTGCATGGCAGGTAAGGGGTAGAAATCATTGCTAGAAATGCAGTCGTGACTCAGGAAACAGCTGCTCTCAGTCTGCAGTTGACAAGCCTCCTTCAAATCAGTTAAACTCAGAGTACTGCCCCAAAGCTAGTCTGTGTGTATAACATCTCTGATCTAAAAAGTTGATAAGAATGTTTCAAAACCTCAATCTCTTTCGAGATTTAAGAAGATTCTTGCTTTAGGAGACTCACTAAAGCCATGGAAACATTAAAACAAATCGCTTTGGTATTTTTACCATTGTTCCTCAATGGAATTGCAATGTCGAAAGGTTGAGAGAAAGAAAGCTTAAAATGTAATTCCTATTTACTTCTATGTATTTCTAGAAGGTTCAGTATAAGAGGTTTGGATGCTTTAAAAAAATAGTTTTCAGAGAAATACTTTGATATTTCTACTGGTTTATAGGTCTGCTCATTTCACTTTAAAAATTATTACCCACGTAGGGGAAAGCCATGGGGATAAGATGTTCTTTGTTCAATCTCTGTCTCAAACAAATGGTTTATATATTTGTATACTATCCCATAAAAATGAATATTGCTTAGCTGCTGTGGTGTATTAGATTTTTCCACACCAGGATAAATCTACTTCCTATTGCTAGTCTCTATTTCCAGTTTAAAGTAATAGTTCATTTCTTTTTTTCCCCCTTATTCTTCTTTATACATCAGATACAAACCTTTTAATGATTTAAAGTATCTTTACACAATGGTCTGAATTGAACAACAATTCCAAAGAAATTACTTTGGTCTCATGATGCAGCAGTTGTTTAAGAGCAAAGAAACTGAGGAAGGTGCAAACCTCCCTGTAAGTCAGAAGAAATCTGCTGAAGGCCTAATTTAATGTATCCATTACATTGTCTAAAGAAAATGAGACACAAATATTAAAGGATTGATTTATCAAATTTTTGCTATTTACAACTTTTCATGCTTCATGCTTGATTTAAAACCCCAAGCCTATCAGAAAGCCAGATGGCAAGTAAGGACATCTCTGATACATTAATATTTGTAAGCTACTGCAAGGCAGTGTTCTTGCCTGGAGAATCCCAGGGACGGGGGAGCCTGGTGGGCTGCTGTCTATGGGGTTGCACAGAGTCGGACACGACTGAAGCGACTTAGCAGCAGCAGCAGCAGCAGCAGCAAGGTAGAAAAGGATTTCCTTGTTTCTGAGGAGGTACAGGATGTCATAGAACACCACTGTCCCGAGTGTCTTCTGGAGAATGAGAGTTTCTGTGAAAAGATGATTTCTTAAAAAAAAAAATCTGTATTATTATGTTAGGTTTCTGTAGCTCCATCTTTACAAGTTTCCAGAGCCAGACTGCTACATAGAGCAATTAGTTTGTGCCAGAGAGCAAATGAGTATTGAGAGAAATCTCTGGGTTGAAATGCAGTATGTGATAAACACAGCAGAATCTGAAAATGCTGCTTGTTAGTTATAAATTAGTCCTGGAGTGGCCCCAGGGTTTATGGGTAGCAACTTTAGATTATTCATTCTCGTCTTTCTTTGGGCAGCCTTGCCCTTCTCTTAGGCATGGTATGCCCTCTGGGGAGCTGTTAATGGCACTGCCAAAAGTATACAACATTTAAGTGGAATGCCAACTGAGAAAAACATTCATTGTGGCTTGGAAAGGCAATCAATAAGGTGGTATGGAGGCTTTGAGTAGATCTTTCTTCTCTCCCAAAGAGAAGGGCAGTAAGGGGTGAGGTTACTCATTGTAGGCTGATTACTGAGTGCAAAGATGGTGGGTTTATTGAAGGTGGGTACGTAGACCACAGAATCCATTAATTTAGGAGAGCACATTTGTGTTTGCTCATTTGAATGTAAAGTTGAAGTGTGGCTTAGATCAACTGCGATATTTAAAGTTATTGTTTACCAAAGCAGCCATCCAGTATCCTTGGCATTCTTTTAAATTGTGGGCAGGATGCATGGGCTGAAAAATTCAACCTCTGAAAAAGTGCAGCTTTGAAGCTGTAAAAATTCACCAACTGCCTTAGCTGATTACATAGCAGGGTCTTTAGACCGCCAATCTCTCGGCAGGCATCCCTGCCTCACGTTTTCCTATTTATTTTTGCTGAAACTCTACCATGGATATTAAGCTAAAAGAAAAAAAAAATGCAAGCATTTGTTTAAGAAAAATCTGGAAACTCTCTGATACGCTATGTGAACCGAGAAACACCGGTGTGGGGGTTCATTGTGAGCCACCAACTGTTACCACTTCATCCTGAGAGCACTTTATATTCTTCTTTAAGGCAGTAATTGGTAAGCACATTTTCTGCTTGTAATCAATAGCTTTTATATTCAATGTAATATTTCTAAACAAAAAAGAAATATGTTAATATAAAAGCCATTGATCACAGGGAGCAAATGTCTTTTCCACATGCCACTTCACCTGACTGAATAATACCAAAATTCTATATCACTACCAACATGACAAGTGCTACTATCATTAATTGGTTCTTCAATCATTGTGGACCGGGAAAGAAATCTCATTCCCAAATTTCCAGTGAAATTTACCAACAGGTTTGAGTCAGGCCCCAACAAGGGTCCTCTTGCCAGGCATTAAGCCAACAGAAAGAGCCTGAGTTCAGTTCCCAGGCAGGAAAGCTTCATTCTTCGATCAAAGAACGGAGTGATCTGAGCCCAGGTTCTACAGCAAGGACTTTCAGTAACAATTGTGGGTGGGGCTGCTTGATGGCAATCTCTTGATAGAGGTTGGGGCAGAGTTCTCACCTTTAGGCACAGCTATGCTTTTCTCCACCCTTTTGGCAGAAAGCCAAGAAGAACTAAACAGCCTCTTGATGAACGTGAAAGAGGAGAGTGAAAAAGTTGGCTTAAAGCTCAACATTCAGAAAACTAAGATCATGGCATCTGGCCCCATCACTTCATGGCAAATAGATAGGGAAACAGTGGAAACAGTGGCCGACTTTATTTTGTCGGGGTGGGGGTGGGTGTCCAAAATCACTGCAGATGGTGACTGCAGCCATGAAATTAAAAGACGCTTACTCCTTGGAAGAAAAGTTATAACCAACCTAGACAGCATGTTAAAAAGCAGAGACATTACTTTGCCAACAAAGGTCCGTCTAGTCAAAGCTATGGTTTTTCCAGTAGTCATGTAAGGATGTGAGAGCTGGACTATACAGAAAGCTGAGCGCCAAAGAATTGATGCTTTTGAACTTTTGTATTGGAGAAGACTTTTGAGAGTCCCTTGGATTGCAAGGAGATCCAACCAGTCCAGCCTAAAGGAGATCAATCCTGAATGTTCATTGGAAGGACTGATGTTGAAGCTGAAACTCCAGTACTCGCCTCCTGATGCAAAGAGCTGACTCAGTTGAAAAGACCCTGATGCTGGGAAAGATTGATGGCAGGAGGAGAAGGGGATCACAGGGGATGAGATGGTTGGTTGGCATCACCGACTCAATGGACATGAGTTTGAGTAAACTCCGGGAGTTGGTGATGGACAGAGAGGCCTGCTGTGCTGCAGTCCACGGGGTCGCAAAGAGACACGACTGAGTGACTGAATTGAACTGAACTGCGCCTCTCTCACTCCAGATCTCGCTTGGAGTCTCGTGAGGCAGGAGGCGGGCTCAGTGTGTCTGCATATGGCCTGCAGCCATCTTGACTCGCTGTTTCCTGGGCAGTGCTCTGCATACCATTCCTGAGATGCAGGGTCCGTGCAGCAGTTTCTCGCTGGAATTATGGCCTCAAGGACTGGGGACAAGGCCTCTGCAGTGGCTCACTATGGGCAAAAGAAACTAGATGAAGCACAAAGAAAAAGAAAACAAAAAAAAAAGGTGAGCATTTATTTCATTACTCGGATTCTATTTTTATTCCCTAGGAACTGTTAATCAAGTTTGCTGTTGTCAAAACCATGACTCATGTAGAAAAATAGTGTCGTGCAAGTGATATAAACCAGAAAATATGATTTGAGGTGGTTTTTTTTCCTAGAAGGAGTGATGAGTTTTCACATATGTGTGTATTATTTGTATTGCTTGTGTATATGTACATATATGTGAATATATGTATGTATATGGGATCTCATGGAACCACACTTCCCTGGTCTTCTCCATGACTCACATGGATATATATATATATATATATATATATATATAATTTATTTATTTATTTTTTTTGGCCACTTGGAGGTGCATGAAAGATGATAGTTCCACGGCCTTGTGTTGAACTCATGCCCCTTGCAGTGGAAGAAGCTCTGAGTCTTAACCACTAGACTACCAGAGTATCCCCTAGTGACATGACTTGAATTACTTGTTACATCTATATCTGTACACCATCTTATGCTGTCACACACTTATACATGACATTTACACCCATACACATATATTTATAATGACTTATACCCCTTTTTCAGGCTTTCCAGGTGGCGCTAGTGGTAAAGAACCCATCTGCCAACACAGGAGACATAAGAGATGTATATTTGAGCTCTGGGTCAGGAAGATCCCTTGGAGGTGATGGCAACCACTCCAGTATTCTTGCCTGGAGAACCAGCATGGACAGAGGAGCCTGGTGGGCCACAGTCCATGGGGATGCAAAGAGTTGAACACGACTAAAGCTATTTAGCATGCACATGCACGCATACCCCTTTATCACCTTGTCTTTCACACAACTGAGGAAAAAGATTTCCAAAGTATCTGATTCTTTCCAGCAGTAGGGCCTCTGAGTTGGGCTGAAGTTTTTCCTCTGTAAAAGCAAGCTCGTCTTGTTACAGAATCTATTTTTTAGTTTCATGTCACTGGCCAGTGTGTAAAGTGAGGGCATCCTGCTGAGTAGGAAAATGATATGCAGTCTACCTTTAGCTTGCTGAACTCAAAGATTCATCCACTGGAGGAAAGAACACCCCCTTTAAAAAAAAAAAAACTTTTGAGAAGGGACTTCCTGGGGGTCCAGTGGTTAAGACTCTGCACTGTTAATGCAAGGGGTCCGGTTTCAATCCCTGGTCAGGGAATTAGATCACACATGCGAGAACTAAGACTTCACTCAGCCTAAACAAATAAATATATATATATTAAAAAAATATGCCATGGCAGACACACATTTTCATAAAAAGGGAAATCTTTTTTCTGAACAGTATCATTTTATGATCTAGCAGTGACCTTGCTTGTATCAAGACCTATGACTTTATCTGATGCATTAGGCATTTGTATTTTTCATATAAATTCACAAAATTTATAATTCATAAAATGTATAATTCATAAAACATAATTTATGGGTGAAAAAAATCAGATACCTTGGATAATTTTCAAACAGAAAATAATGAAAAGATGTGAAACTGTAAAATGTAGCTAAGCCACTAAGATGAGATGGAATTCAGAGATCAGCAAGGAGAAATGGAGTAACCAATAATCTCTGAATTAGAAATTTAACAATAATGCAGTCAGTCTTACATCATAGATTAAATCATGATATTGGCCATTATATACACAATGATATCATGATAGAAACTTATTTCTCCAGGTTTGATACTTTGGAAATATATTCTGAAATGCAAGTATGAAGGAGTCTGGTAGATTAGAATGGGGATTTTTTTCCCCCTTATACAAATAGATAAACGTTAGGTTAACAGTGAAAGTGAAAATGTTAGTTGCTTGGTCCTGTCAGACTCTTTACAATCCTATGAACTGTAGCCCACAAGGCTTTTCTGTTCATGAAATTCTCCAGGCAAGAATACTGGAGTGGGTTGCAATTTCCTTCTCCAGGGAATCTTCCCAACCCAGGGATAAACCTGGGTCTCTTGCTTTGCAGGCAGATTCTTTACCATTTGAGCTACCAGGGGTTAAAGTACATTCTTTTAAATGACTCTACACCAGCAATATTTAATTTCTGGTCTTTAGTCTTAAGATACAAAATACTGTGGAAAACTTAAGTGGCATCAATTTTGTACTTTGCTTTAAATATGAAGTCCCTGAACTAAATGAAATTCCTTATAAACAGCTAATAGCTTATATGTGATAAACCAGCCATCTTGAATTTTTTCTCATGAACAGGATTTTTATTTCTGGGTCCACAGTCTCAAAGGAAGGTTCAGTGGAGTCGCTAGGGACCAAACAAGAAGAGACTTCAAATAACCTCTCACCATGAAAGCAAGTTCCTCTAGAAGTGAATACAGGGGAGAGAAGATAGCTCTCTGATTTTACTTGATACATGAGTAGAAGAATTCAGGTTCCACAAGAGACCACCTGCTACCCATTATAGGTGCTAAGAAATGCTAGAATTTAAAGTACAAGAAATATGATACTCTAAATAGAGAAGGGAAAAGACTGGTAATGAACTTTCAGATTTTAGACAAGTAGACTGCATTGGTTGCTATTAAAATACACCTCTACCAGCAGAGAAACATTTTGCTCAGATTGTACTGGGTGCCATAGTGCCTTAGGATAATGCTTTTAACTTACAATGAGGCATTGTTAAAAATATTCCTTTTTTTCTGCACATGTCTATGGGTCTGAGAACACATAATGCTTTTATCTCGTGTGTGTGTGTGTGTGTGTGTATGTGTGTTGGGGGAAAATTCATTTGTTTCATAGTGTTTCATTCCCAAGGGGGGGCCAAATAAGAAGAGTTGTTTGCTGTATGAAAAGAGTACTTTATATCGCACTAAATCTAGGAGTTTATTATTTTGGGGACAGACTCACATTTTAGGGCAGGATCAGTATGTTCCTTAGTGTATTCTGTCCTTTTCCTGCCTGGCAGAAACATTCTGTAGAGACCTCCAAAGAGCAATTCCCTCAAGTCACAGTACCGAAAGTATCTTATTCTCAGCAGAGAGGCATTATTTCCAAAACATGCTCTGAGCTATAAGAGTCAACTGTAAATCTTAATTCTCCTAGTGCTCAGGAACTGAGAGTTTGTTGATGTTGAATAGAAACACTAGTAGAAAGTTATACCTTAAATTTTTTAATCAGCTATACTTGAAAATTGTTATTTTTTGTATAGTTTAGCACACATCTAAACCATACATTCCCCTATTCCAACATAATAATCCTAAAAAATTATTAAGCCAGCAGAATAAAAATAATATCAATAAGCAAATTAATTAATGAACTGGTTGAATTCAGGACAGTTTGTAATTCCTTGTTCAGAGGTAATCTGGTGTGGATGTATCAGTAATGGCAAACTTTGTAACCACCAACCTTACCAAATATATCAATGTACACATATTGTCTTTTACATTTTTGGAATTTTCTGGTTTTGTACTTCTTAGTCTAATCCAAAAACATTGTAATTGATTAGAATATGCAAAAATTACAGCTTTTGCAAGCACTTTAGGTACTTAATTTAATTCACATGGCCAGTATTAGGTAAGAGTAGAACCGAATGCTTTAAAAACAAATAGCACCTTCAGTTAAATATAAATTAAAAGGGTAAATATATTCCTTCTAATACTTAAACTTGAAAGCTTTCTTAGTTGCAGTATCCTATTTATAATAACTTGGATTATCGCACCTGAGGATGAAATATACTTAACATATTAGCTGTGCCCCAGATGAAGGCTCTTACGTTTTCTTTTCTGCTCTGTAGCACATGGAGTTCTAATTCATCAGGCCTCATTCTATGGACTGACTCCTAGTGTTTCTTGTACTGTGACTATTGTCTAAAGCTAAGGACCTGCCTCACATCTGAATATATGTAGTCCACTTACATATACTGATGTTAGAAATGAGAATTAATGGTTTTTCTAACTACAGTTGAGACAACATACCACCTAAAATGCTGAAAAGTCTAGTTTAATATGTGAAAATGAAGCATCCCAAAGAAAGATTTGTTTAATATGTTCTAAGTTTCACACTGCAGCCTTTCATAAAAAACGTGAGATGACAGACAGCAGATGGATTTATTTTTTTACTTAGCTACAAAACTACAAATCAATTTCATATAAACAGATCCCTTAGCCAAAGAGAGCTTGACAGTAATTCTCTGCTGCTGCTGCTGTTTCTGCTGCTGCTAAGTCGCTTCAGTTGTGTCCGACTCGGTGCGACCCCATAGATGGCAGCCCACCAGGCTCCCCCGTCCCTGGGATTTTCCAGGCAAGAACACTGGAGTGGGTTGCCATTTCCTTCTCCAATGCATGAAAGTGAAAAGGGAAAGTGAAGTCGCTCAGTCGTGCCCAACTCTTAGCAACCCCATGGACTGCAGCCTACCAGGCTCCTCCGTCCATGGGATTTTCCAGGCAAGAGTACTGGAGTGGGGTGCCATTGCCTTCTCCAAGTAATTCTCTAAGATTCATCAAATCAAGGAAAGTGATTATATCTGATGACACGAAATATTGTAAAAGTAGAATATACCACATGGTTTCAATATATTAGTCTAGGTAATCCATTAAGTACAACCTTTTTTAATGAAAATGCTTTTCATGTACCATTTACTCTTTAGAATGATACATAATTCTAAGCCCTTTTCAGGATAAATTGAAGGCATTAGAATAACCTGAAACTACTAAAATAGTTTTCAAGTTGCAAACTATATTAAATGTTTTCATATTTTTAGGAACATCAGAGGTCAGTGTGAGTCTTTTTGTTGTTGTTTACTCATAGTTTTATTTTTCAAAATGTACAGTTGGTGGGACCTGTTCATGCATTTTCACCAGCAGCTGGGGCATCTCCACCCTTGGTGTTTCTGGTGTAAATCACTTGAGCTCTGTGCTTTGAAACCAGTTTAATAAGTCCTTTACTAAGGAGTTCCTGAAGGGCTGCCCTGGCCTGGGAACCATGAATCTTCAGTCTCTCAGAGACGACAGCTGGAGATATAAGCTTGTAGTTGGGAACTTCTTTACAGAGTTTGTCATGTTTGCTTTGTCAAACAAGACTAGGTTATTGAGCTTGTCCCAGACTTTAGCTTTGGACCAGTTCTTTTTGGCCAGGCCCCCAGATAGGTTCATTGGATCTTTGTCTTTCTTGGCCGACTTTCTGGCATCTTTCTTCTTCTTGTCGTCCTTGGGCGACATAGGGAAGCTGGGAGAGCAGCTGTGACCACTGCTGCCTTGCTAAGATGTCAGATCAGTGTAAGGTTTTAAAAATATTTTTATGTTATGTATTAGACTAACACTTGTTCATTGAAACAGCATACAGAATTCAGGTAATTAAATTTCTTTTAAGAGAAGATACAAGATGCATTTTGCATAAAACACTTAATCAGTTGTAGTTTAAAGCGTTGCTTTTTTTTTTCTTTTCATTTCTCTGTAATATTTGGAGGCAGACCCAAAACAACTCCAGAACAGTGATGAAGAGAGATTCTGTACATTATAGCAAGGCTCTCAGGCTGCACTTAATTCTGCTATAATGACATCTGGCCAACATTCTAAGATGAAATTTTCAATAAATGCTGGCTACTAACACGATTCATTATGGTTTCTCCTGATAAAGGATGTGGGCAAAAATTGCTTTGGCTCTAAAAAAGCTTTCACTTCATTATGAGACTGGATCAATCACCATCAGTAGAAGATGCTCATTGGGCTACTTCTTTTGCAGCTGTTATGCACTTTGTTATCAGGGCCCATTGAAGGCACTAAGAAATTGTTTCTATTAGGCAGGCATTATTGCTAGACTCCTCTAAACTAAATTTGCTTTTAAGTGTATTTCTTTAGTAAAGAGATGGAACAATCAATCTGAACTGAAACCAATGTGAGATCACCTGCTTATCCATATAAAAGCAATGCCATTTAGATGACATTTATTTGTGTTTCTGCACAAAAATAAATGAAAATATATTTTCCCACTGAACTGAGAAAGGGAAGTCAAGTTACTCAGTGATCACTACGTATTTGAGAGAAGCTGAATATCATGTCCAGCACCTCTCTCCTTCCTGTTTTACTTCTCTCCTCATAAGGAAAATTTAAATGTTGCTATAGATGGAGGTTGTAGTTAAACTAGAGCTTGAAGCCATGTCTACCTGTCTTATCATTTCATACCTTTCTGTTGACTTTGTATATGCATTTTTGGATCATATAAGAAAAGAATTAGATAAAACTTGAAATAAGGTTTTTCAGACATTGAAATGGGTTTAAATAGTCACCTCTGATATATAAGCATTATTTGCATTTGATACTCATGGTAAACACAATATATTGTAGCAGATTCCCTTGGACATGCTATATTTAAATTTTTACTGCTTTCCTCTCTTCTGAGTGCTCCAGGAAAATAAAATGCAGAATATTATATTACCCAGAATGACAATTAATCTCACCAGTCAGATTCCTTTTATTATAAAAGAAAAATTCAAAAGGTCACCCACCATTTCATAGGTAGTTTATTCTGAGTGTACCTAAAGAAAAACATATAAATTAGAATGTGTGAGCATGTTCAAGGGTTCTTACGTGCTAAAGAAGTGTGAATTATTGTAAAGGAGAGAGATATTTGAGAATAAGCATGCTACAGTGATTCAGAGTGACAACTAAAAATTTCCAAAATAGAACTTCTGAACCATCCCCAAATATCCAGCATGGGATTTTGTTTTGCCACATCTCTACTAGCAAAATAAGAGAGGCAATTTACCATCACTTATCAGGCTGCTTAGTATTTCATAACTGCTAAAACACCACAGCATTATTGGATATAATTATTATATTATTCAACCTTCTTAAAACTGCTTGGGTATATGATAAATAATTGGCTAGGAAATTTAGCTGGAAAACGTTTTTAAAGTAGGTAATTCTCAGCTCTTCCATAAAACCTTATTATGCTACACAGTCTTATCAGAAAAGATTACTGTATTTTGCTAACTTGTTAGCATTTATGGGTTTCTCTATTGATCCCTGGGGCTTTCCTGATAGCTCAGCTAGTTAAGAATCTGCCTTCAATAAGGGAGACCTGGGTTTGATCCCTGGGTTGGGAAGTCCCCTGGAGAAGGGAAAGGGTACCCACTTCAGTATTCTGGCCGAGAGAATTCCTTGGACTATATAGTCTATGGGGTTGCAAAGAGTCAGACATGACTGAATGACTTTCACTTCACTTCACTTCATTATTGATCCCTGGGTTGGGAAGATCCCCTGGAGAAGGAAATGGCAACCCACTGTAGTATTCTTGCCTGGGAAATCACATGGAAAGAGAAGCCTGGCAGGGTGGCATCCATGGGGTCACAAAGAGTCACACACGACTGAGCCACTGAACAGACACATACACTTATAGGCCCTAAGTGAATACCAATTTCATTGTCATCTCTATCAGCTCTGGAGAAACACTGATGTTGTTCATGAAATACTTCTGAAGATTTGCTAAACTGTTAAAGAAGAAAATGGAGTAGATCAGAGATCACATTTATACTAGTTAGGTAGCATCATTAATATAACAAGTCAACATCATGTGTATATATATAAATAAAACAAATGAATCCTGAAGGGTTTTAATGGTTCAGAAATGTAGAGTTGGTACCAGTTTGTTGAAGTGCTTTGATCCACACAGTCATTCACACACTCAGGCTGATAGAAGCTCTGCCATCTTCATCTTGAAGCTTTTAGGTTGCCCTGGGTAAAAGTTGGCTTAAAGCTCAACATTCAGAAAACGAAGATCATGGCATCTGGCCCCATCACTTCATGGGAAATAGATGGGGAAACAGTAGAAACAGTGTCAGACTTTGTTTTTTTGGGCTCCAAAATCACTGCAGATGGTGACTTCAGCCATGAAATTAAAAGGCGCTTACTCCTTGGAAGAAAAGTTATGACCAACCTAGATAACATATTCAAAAGCAGAGACATTACTTTGCCGACTAAGGTCCGTCTAGTCAAGGCTATGGTTTTTCCTGTGGTCATGTATGGATGTGAGAGTTGGACTGTGAAGAAGGCTGAGCGCGGAAGAATTGATGTTTTTGAACTGTGGTGTTGGAGAAGACTCTTAAGAGTCCCTTGGACTGCAAGGAGATCCAAC
>SJXQ01004754.1:95048-127165 GCA_006408695.1 Aepyceros melampus
CGGGATTGGGAGTTCATGTATACTCGTGGCTGATTCATGTCAATGTATAGCAAAACGAATACAGTATTGTAAAGCAAAACAAACTAAAAAAATAAAAATTAAAAAAATAAAAAAAGATTGGTTGTTTCTCTCTGTTTCATATGTGTTTACAGTTTCAGTTTCCAAAGCATGAATTTGGATTTTAGGACTGTTTTGAGGCCTTAAACATGGAGAACCATTCTTATTACTTTGTTGTCTCTCTCGTACAAGATACTCTAATCTTCACTTTTTCAACTTGCTTTATTGATCAAATGCTACTTCATTTTCCATTCAGGATAGATAGAAGAGGATAGATGGAGAAAGTTAAAGGGGAATAAAAAATAAGAGAGTAAACTATTAATGAATACCATGGATAAAATAAGCCAGTTGTCTTTTTTTTTTTTTTTTCCATTTTTACTACAGAATCTCAGTGATCTCTTAAAACCTTTTGGCCTTCAAATGGCAAGAGCTGCCAATGCTTTGGAGGAGACTGGATTCATATTATAAATGAAGAGAAGGGAGAGAGTGGAGGCAGAGTGTAAACTGATTGTGGTTGGAGAGACAGCAACTTACATGTGAAACAAAATGTAGTTATTTGATTATTCATACCTCATTCTCCCTGAAAGCCTGGAATAAAGACTGAACAACTGAATTAGAAATAAAATAGCTCTCAAGTAAATATAATTTTCCAATATAGCTGATAAAACATACCTTTTAATTTTCTACTCCTCCTGCTTCCTTCAGTGGTCTAATAAAGGAGTTTTCCCTCCCATTAATATGTCCCCTGCAGTGATCTGTTAATAATCAAGATAAAAAAAAAATGCTTGCTATTGGTCTACTACAATCGTGTGAAAGAAACTAGTGACAGCAGACACAGCTGCCACCAGAAAAGACAGTTTGTTGGCAGCCTGACTGTTGCTGACTATTTGAGAGTTTAAGCACCAGGGTCCTGAATGCCTGGCAGTTATCCTATGGAAATACTGGAAATTCTCCAAGGTTAAGACACCAAGGATGTGACTGTCACACCGGCCTGTGCCTCTTTTATCAAATCTAGCTTTATCTTATCAAGTTAATGTCATTTCTGAGGCAGAAAGGAGAAACACAAAAGAATGTGCCTTCCAGACACCAAATTCAAAATGGCAGCTAGCTCTCTCATACCATGCTATCTTTCAGTTCAGTTCAGTTCAGTTCAGTCGCTCAGTCGTGTCCAACTCTGTGCAACCCCATGAATAGCAGCACGCCAGGCCTCCCTGTCCATCACCATCTCCCGGAGTTCACTCAGACTCATGTCCTTCGAGTCGGTGATGCCATCCAGCCATCTCGTCCTCTGTCGTCCCCTTCTCCTCCTGCCCCCAATCCCTCCCAGCATCAGAGTCTTTTCCAGTGAGTCACCTCTTCGCATGAGGTGGCCAGAGTACTGGAGTTTCAGCTTTAGCATCATTCCTTCCAAAGAAATTCCAGGGCTGATCTCCTTCAGAATGGACTGGTTGGATCTCCTTGCAGTCCAAGGGACTCTCAAGAGTCTTCTCCAACACCACAGTTCAAAAGCATCAATTCTTCGGTGCTCAGACTTCTTCACAGCCCAACTCTCACATCCATACATGACCACTGGAAAAACCATAGCCTTGACTAGATGGACCTTTGTTGGCAAAGTAATGTCTCTGCTTTTGAATATGCTGTCTAGGTTGGTCATAACTTTTCTTCCAAGAAGTAAGCGTTTTTTAATTTCATGGCTGCTGTCACCATCTGCAGTGATTTTGGAGCCCCCCCAAAATAAAGTCTGTCACTGTTTCTACTGTTTCCCCATCTATTTCCCATGAAGTGATGGGATGGGATGCCATGATCTTCATTTTCTGAATGTTGAGCTTTAAACCAATTTTTTCACTCTCCTCTTTCACTTTCATCAAGAGGCTTTTTAGTTCCTCTTCACTTTCTGCCATAAGGGTGGTGTCATCTGCATATCTGAGGTTATTGATATTTCTCCCAGCAATCTTGATTACAGTTTGTGTTTCTTCCAGCCCATCATTTCTCGTGATGTACTCTGCATATAAGTTAAATAACTAAGGTGACAATATACAGCCTTGATGCACGCCTTTTCCTGTTTGGAACCAGTCTGTTGTTCCATGTCCAGTTCTACTATTGCTTCCTGATCCGCATATAGGTTTCACAAGAGGCAGGTCAGGTGGTCTGGTAGTCCCATCTCTTTCGGAATTTTCCAACGTTTATTGTGATCCACACAGTCAAAGGCTTTGGCATAGTCAATAAAGCAGAAATAGATGTTTTTCTGAAACTCTCTTGCTTTTTCGATGATCCAGCAGATGTTGGCAATTTGATCTCTGATTCCTCTACCTTTTCTAAAATCATCTTGAACATCAGGGAGTTCACGGTTCACGTATTGCTGAAGCCTGGCTTGGAGAATTTTGAGCGTTACTTTACTAGCGTGTGAGATAAGTGCAATTGTGCGGTAGTTTGGGCATTCTTTGGCATTGCCTTTCTGTGGGATTGGAATAAAAACTCACCTTTTCCAGTCCTGTGGCCACTGCTGAGTTTTCCAAATTTGTTGGCATATGAGTGTAGCACTTTCACAGCATCATCTTCCAGGATTTGAAATAGCTCAACTGGAATGCCATCACTTCCGCTAGCTTTGTTCGTAGTGATGCTTTCTAAGGCCCACTTGACTTCACATTCCAGGATGTCTGGCTCTAGGTGAGTGATCACACCATCATGATTATCTTGGTTGTGAAGATCTTTTTTTGTACAGTTCTTCTGTGTATTCTTCCCACCTCTTCTTAATATCTTCTGCTTTTGTTAGGTCCATACCATTTCTGTCCTTTATTGAGCCCATCTTTGTGTGAAATGTTCCCTTGGTACCTCTAATTTTCTTGAAGAAATCTCTAGTCTTCCCCATTCTGTTGTTTTCCTCTGTTTCTTTGCATTGATGCTGAGGAAGCCTTTCTTATCTCTTCTTGCTATTCTTTGCAACTCTGCATTCAGATGCTTATATCTTTCCTTATCTCCTTTGCTTTTCTCTCTCTTCTTTTCACAGCTATTTGTAAGGCCTCCCCAGACAGCTAATGATAATGCTGTCTTTAGTTGTCATTAATGATACAAGATCAGGAACTGGGAATTCGTTTTTAACATCCCTCTGCTGCTTCATTTAAACCAGTTACAAACATGTTTTCATCTCCATCTTGAAAATTCCAAGTGCTCAATATAGTTAAAAAAAAATGTAAAACTTGCTTTACCATAGAATTTTACAAATATTCTTTATATAAATGTTTTTATTATTAAATAATAAGAAAAGGTTAAATTCTGCTTTAATTTAGAATTTGAGACCTAAAATTAAGACATTTATAGATATGTCTATAGTTCTTTCAATAGTGTTGTAGTACAATTGAAAATACTATAGTGTGAGTCTGGTTTACCAATCCTTTGTCAGTGGATTATGAGCAAAATCCATAGTCAGTAGTTGTTAGAATAATTTCTTTGTTCTGCTTCTGCATCATCGTTTAGTTTCTTGCTATATCTCAGATGGAATCAGGCTTTTTTATGTTGTACTGGTCTCTTTCTTGTAGAACAGAGTGCTGCACTAATTGAAAAGAATTTTTAGTTTATTTGCATGCAATTGGTTAATGTTCGGTCTCTAGGACACATCAAGTTCGACTGCACTAGCTATTTCTGTGTCTATTTGTTACTACACATAATTGCACGATGCTGGGGAGATAGTCCTTTATATGCTCTTCAAAATGCATGAAAATGCCTCCAGAAAAAAATGTTTACTGCAGCTGCAATGGGGAGGTTTTTTGTTTTTTTGTTTTTTTTTTTTTAACCTCCCTGATGTTAGGAGAAAATAAGAATACCTTCTGATTAGATTTCTACCTGGGAGACTTTGCTTCATTACTCAAAAGATTTTTCTTTCTGACTGTTTCCCACAATCAAATATCACACCACTTCTCCATATAGTACCTGGAGTTGAGAGGTTTCCTTATAGCATCTTCATGATTTGGAAACATAAATTAATCCCTGTTGCATGTGAGTTTCACAGAGTACTAATCAAACATTGTTGAGTAGCCCAAGAGCTAATTCTTGAAGCATTAATAGGATTTAAGGAGGTGAGAGTGTGAAAAAGAGGAGTTATAAGCCCATGAAATCTTTCCAGCAAAAAAGTTCCTAAGAGGTGTGTTGAAGATGATTGTTGAATGGTGAGCAATCTGTGTTAGATGGATTATAGCTGACTCTTGAACAACCTTGGTATGAATTGCAAATTCACTTCTACATGGATTTTCCCACTAAGTTAAAACTGTAGTATTGTATGACCCATAGTTGCTTGTACCTGTGAATGTGCAACTTTGGATATGGAAGACCTACTCTAAAGTTATATATGGATTTTCCACTGTGTAGGGTTGGTGCCTCTAACCCTCATTACTGTTCAAGGGTCAATTTATATATACTTGACAAGTCAGAAAAGGGAAAGGGCTAGATGGCCAGATGGTCTGTCATAAAGGGCTGATTATAGATTTTACTCAGTCCTTCAACTGGGGATTGTTCAGAATTATGTTAAAAAGAATCATTTAGAAGTGGTGTGAATGATGCATTTGAATAACAAGGGGATTCTAGCCTATCCTTTCTCTCAGAAAAGGAACCATCAGTTAGAAGTTTCTGTAAATTTTGTGACAGCCAGTAGGATGGTGACACAGGGATGGGAAAGTAGGGGATAAATATAAGGGGAAACAGGATGTTTCTGGTGGTCCAACAGTTATCTACCTTCCAATGCAGGGGTCGCTGGTTTGATCCCTGTTGGTGAGCTAAGATCCCACATGCCTCAAGGCATCTAAGCCCATGCACCCCGATCCTATGTGCTGCAACTAAGACCTGACACAGCCAAATAAATGAATAAAAAATAATATTTAAAAAATTAGAAAAAGAGGGAACACAGAGGTCTCACTTTGGAAGTTTAACCATTTACTCATATCCACACAGTTTCCAGCATCAGTGATAGAAAATTTAAAATAACCCCCAGGTTATTGTAGTGGAATATTTCCAGAAATAGACAAGATAACAGTGTAAAAATCCAGGACAGAGAAAAATAAATCTGCTTTTAAAATGCATTGTATTTGAAGTTCTAAGGAAAACATCTAGGTGAAAATATGAAATAGGCAGCTGGGGGAGAGAGCAGAGTCGGAGATCTAGAAGTGGATGGTATGGGCATGAATGGGGTTTTCAGGGAGGGTAGCAATATTTCTACACATGAGCTGTTCATTAACTTTGATGGTTATTTGAATAACATGTTTTATAGGATTAAATCACTTTGGTCATGTCTCATTAAGTAACGCATCAGTAAGTGAGCACATGAAGAACGTGGGAAGGAGGAAAGGAACAAATAGCCATCTTTTATGGCTGGATGGCATCACCGACTCGATGGACATGAGTGTGAGTGAACTCTTGGAGTTGGTGATGGACAGGGAGGCCTGGCGTGCTGTGATTCATGAGGTCGCAAAGAGTTGGACATGACTGAGTGACTGAACTGAATTGAACTGAACTGAACGGATGGAATGAAATATGCTAGTTTTGAAAACCTTACTAAATTATTAAAGAATAGTATCCGCAGTTCCACAGTTTGCTTGGAATCTGTCTGCTTTGGCTTGCTTATTTTTGTACTGTACTTGGTTTTACAGTGAAGAAGCTTCTACTCAGACTATTATTTAAACAGATTTTTTTGTTCTACATGAAGCCTATGGTTCTGCATAAACTCCTCAAAATACTTCGATCTGGATTATATTTAATGAATTTTAAAAATTTAGTACTGTAAACTGAATTGCAACACAGAGTTCATATTTTAGCATTGCCTTTTAGTTCTTTTTTCATATGAATACAGATAAATTTGGAAGTTAAAAAGATAAGTAGATGATAAAGTATTTGGTAATTGCCTAACATTCAGTATTTGGTAACTTTCTAAGATTCACTCAGTTTGACAGTTTAAATCCCCTAAATTATTGAAAAGAATGAGATATTCAGAAATCATTGTTGTTTTCAAAATTACTTTTAAATTTTTCTTCTTCGTTATTGAAGTATAATTGACAAGTAAATGTGTATATATTAAAGTACACAACATGATAATTTGATATAGATACATTATGAAATAATTACCACGATCATGTTAACATATCTCTGACCTAACATATTCACCATTTTTTTTGTGTGTGTATGATAAGAATCTGGTTCATTAACTATTAAGATCTACTCTCTACTCTTAAGTAGATAAGCTCTACTCTCAGCAAATGTCAATTATTTATATGATACAGTATTATTAACTATAGTTACTATGCTGTTCATTAGATCCCCATTACTTACTTATAAGTGAGGACTTGTGCCATTTGACTAGCACCTCCCTCATTTCCTCCATCCCTCAGTGCCTGATAACCACCATTCTACCTCCATTTCCATGAATGTGACCTTTTCTTCTGTTAGATTCCACATATAAGTGAAATCACACAGGGTTTGTCTTTATCTAGCTACACTTAGCATAAAGTCCTCTAGGTTCACCCATGTTGTTATAAATGGTAGGATTTTCTTCTTACTCATGACTAAATAATGTTTATATATGTGTGTGTGTATGCTTGTATTTCATATCTTCTTAATATTTTCTTCTGTTGACAGACACCTAGATCATTTCCATATCTTGACTATTGTGAGTAATGCTGTAATGAACATGGCAGTAGAGAAATCTCTTTGAGATACTAATACTGTTACTTTTGGATATATACTCAGAAATGGGATCGCTGGATCATATGGCAGGTCTATTTTTAATATTTTGAGAAAGGACTATACTGTGTTCCACAGTGGCTGCACCAATTTACATTCCCATTAGCAGTGTACCAGAGATCCCCTTTCTCCACATTCTTGCCAGCACTTGTTATTTCTTGCCTTTTTGATAAAAGCTATCCTAACAGATGCTAGGTGATAATGATTTGTTATTTTTAATTGTAAGACCTTGTTAAGGCTTGATTTAAGGGGGTGAATCTAATAATCCATTTCAGGAGAGGCAGACTTGTATAAGACAAAACTTTTTAAAATAATTGACTTTCCAGAGGTACTTTGTGTAAAAGCAAAGTTCTGTCAAACTTTTTCAGTTAAATAACTGGCATTAAATACCACCAGATTGGGATTTCTGTATTTAGCTACTAAACTAAATTGAGATGTGAAGCCTTGTAAAACGGTAAAAACAAAACAAAATAAACAAACCAAAAAACCTTCCTTAACCTGAACCTTTATTTGAAATATTTTTGACACTTTAAAAAAGTCCCTAAGCTTTTGAAAATTAGTGCTTTGGCTCTTTTTCTCCCCTAAACAAGTGCCTTTGGGATAAACATTTGTGTTCTGTGCTGAATAAAAACCAAACACAAAGCTGATGTATAGCACTTCTGAATAAGAGTACAGAGTTATGCTTCTGCAGTCCCACTGTTGGGTGTCTGTTCTTGTCTGTTGGCATGTGCTTAGCAACCCACTTATATTTAGGTGATAGTTGTATGTAACATCCTCAAGGAAAGTTCTGATTGATACAAAGAAGGAATGGTAATTGTGTAAGTGACAATCTCTTCAAAGACTCAGGACTGAAGTTGCATGCTATAAGGTGTTGGGGGTTGTGACATGTTCATCCTAGCCACTTCATGTTATAATATTATGTCTCCTCACATGGTGGATTTACACCACATCCTTATAAGATTTTTTTTTCAACTTTCCTTTCCATTATAAGCTATGGTATAAATGAAAAATTGCTTTTAAACAGATTTGGGGCACAATACCACGCTTTCTCGATGGACGGGAGTCTGAGTGAACTCCGGGAGATGGTGATGGACAGGGAGGCCTGGTGTGCTGCGAAGAGTCGGACACGACTGAGTGACTGAACTGAACTGAACCACGCTTTCTACCCATGAATCAATCTGTGAATATACACAAAGGTTATCAAGGAGCTTCACAAATAGTCTCTTGCAAGAAAAGCCCTGTTTTAAGCAGGATTATTGTCAAGAAAAAGCTCACTAAATACTGGGACTATCTGGGTTTTTATTTTTCTACTTAATATCTGTAACTAGAAACTTTTGAACATAAAAATAGCAGTTATTCAGAGATGTTAAGAATAGCACATTAATCCAATTACCGTTTAATGTGACAATATTTTTTGAGAAAAAACTATTATTATTATTTTTAATATAAATTTATTTATTTTAATTGGAGGCTAATTACTTTACAGTATTGTATTGCTTTTGTCATACATCAACATGAATCTGCCACAGGTATACACGTGTTCCCCATCCTGAACCCCCTTCCCACCTCCTTCCCCATAGCATCCCTCTGGGTCATCCCAGTGCACCAGCCCTGAGCATCCTGTATCATGCAATGAACCTGGACTGGTGATTCATTTCAGATGTGATAGTATACATATTTCAATGCCATTCTCCCAAATCATCCCACCCTTGCCCTCTCCCACAGAGTCCATAAGACTATACATCTCTCACAGAGTCCATAAGACTATACATCTGTGTCTCTTTTGCTGCCTCCCATACAGGGTTATCATTACCATCTTTCTAAATTCCATATATATGTGTTAGTATACTGTATTGGTGTTTTTCTTTCTGGCTTACTTCACTCTGTATAATAGGCTCCAGTTTCATCCACCTCATTAGAACTGATTCAAATGTATTCTTTTTAATGGCTGAGTAATACTCCATTGTGTATATGTACCACAGCTTTCTTATCCATTCATCTGCTGATGGACATCTAGGTTTTTGAACATAAAAATAGCAGTTATTCAGAGATGTTAAGAATAGCATCATTAATCCAATTACCGTTTAATGTGACAATATTTTTTGAGAAAAAACTATTATTATTATTTTTAATATAAATTTATTTATTTTAATTGGAGGCTAATTACTTTACAGTATTGTATTGCTTTTGTCATACATCAACATGAATCTGCCACAGGTATACACGTGTTCCCCATCCTGAACCCCCTTCCCACCTCCTTCCCCATAGCATCCCTCTGGGTCATCCCAGTGCACCAGCCCTGAGCATCCTGTATCATGCAATGAACCTGGACTGGTGATTCATTTCAGATGTGATAGTATACATATTTCAATGCCATTCTCCCAAATCATCCCACCCTTGCCCTCTCCCACAGAGTCCATAAGACTATACATCTCTCACAGAGTCCATAAGACTATACATCTGTGTCTCTTTTGCTGCCTCCCATACAGGGTTATCATTACCATCTTTCTAAATTCCATATATATGTGTTAGTATACTGTATTGGTGTTTTTCTTTCTGGCTTACTTCACTCTGTATAATAGGCTCCAGTTTCATCCACCTCATTAGAACTGATTCAAATGTATTCTTTTTAATGGCTGAGTAATACTCCATTGTGTATATGTACCACAGCTGTCTTATCCATTCGTCTGCTGATGGACATCTGGGTTGCTTCTGTGTCCTGGCTATTACAACAGTGCTGCGATGAACATTGTGGTACACATGTCTCTTTCAGTTCTGGTTTCCTCAGTGTGTATGCCCAGCAGTGGGATTGCTGGGTCGTATGGCAGTTCTATTTCCAGTTTTAGAAAAAACTATTCTTTTTAAAAATTAATTTAAAAAATTTAATTGGAGGATAATTTTAGTTTTATTGTTATATTTAAAATCTGGATTATTCTGTTATATATACTAATGTATAGATGAAAATAGGCCTCACTATATAAATCATCAAATGTCTTTATTTTCATTCTTTATTATCTTTGTAAGGGAGAGAAACATGTTTACTCTTCGAAAATCATTAAGGATTCAATATAATGAGTACAGACTGTTACATTATTTATTGAAAAATCTTTCCATTTTCTACACTCACTTTGAAAGAGACAAAGTAGAAAGTACAACATTACACATTAGGAGCTTTGCTAATAATACATGTACTCATGCTGCATTATTGACTTGCCAGTATTTAGAATAATACTATGCTCAACTACTCTTCAATTACTATTGTCTATATTAAAGTACCAAAGGCAAGAATTTTCCATCATATAATACATTACTATTAATTTTTTTTTGAAATTCTCACTGATACTAATACCACCAGGATAAATCCAGAGATAAACACAAAATTTTCAGTAATTTGACTTCATCAACACAATACGTTGGGTTTGTGACAAAAAGTTTATACTTATTATTTTCTCACTTGCTTTTTAAATTTAAAACTCAGTTTAGCTACTGCCTTAGCTCAGCTCCCCTGGAAGAAGAGCATGAGATGTGACCAGAGAGAGCCAAACATGAGGTAGTTTATTCAGGAAATGTCCCAAGCAATCAGGAAGGAGGGCAGGAAGAGTGAAAGGGGAGAGGGAACAGTACAAGGATGATTATGGGTGCAGACACAGTGAGGAGGGCCACTGTTCTTGTCCATAGGATTTTGATGTGTCTCAGAACTCTCTGTCCAGGAAATCAAAAGGGAAAGCATTTATCTCTTGGTTCCCATTTCCCATTAGTCAAAGATGAGTTCTTAGACAGAGGTTAATTCCCTTGTATTTCTGGACTGTACATGTATGAGTGCCAATGGGTTCCCACAGGTCTTCCTAAGCCTTGACATCAAAAGAGCCCTGGGGCAGGAAGCGAGAGGTGTATGGTACATTAGGTGGGTGCTCTCAGATTGTACGACTTCCCTGGTGGCTCAGATGGTAAAACATCTGTCTATGATGTGAGAGACCCGGGTTCGAGCCCTGGGTTGGAAAGATCCCTTGGAGAAGGAAATGGCAATCCACTCTAGTACTATTGCCTGGAAAATCCCATGAACAAGGAGTCTGGTAGGCTACAGTCAATGGGGTCACAAAGAGTCAGACATGACTGAGCGACTTCAATCAATCATCTCAGGTTGTACTGGCAAGGAGTGGTGGAAACCAGTTCTGGAATTGACCTCTAAGGCTGGGACTGGACTACTAGGTAAAGCCAGTAGGATTTAAGTGGTGTCTAACCCCATGGACAGAGGAGCCTGGCCTGCTACATTCCATGGGGTCTCAAAGAGTTGGACACAGCTTAGCAACTGAACAACAGATTTAATACAGTTGCTTGCTGAGTTGTATATATATAAATCTAATTAAGGTGCACATGTGAGCCATTTTATTATATTTTCATATCATCTGCTGCCTCTTCCCTAAAGGTGGACAATTTCTGCTCCCTTCCTCTTTCATTTATGGTACTGCCCTAGCTATAAATCTAGTAGTGGTCTCTCTTCTCCAGTCCCCACATTCAACTGTTCACCAAGTCTCAAAGCTTTAAACTGCATACATGCTATTAGCCAAATCTATTCTTTCTTGCCTATTTCTATTAATATAGCTTTCCTTGTTGTTATTTAGTTGCTAAGTTGTGTCCAACTCTTTGAGACCCAGTGGACTGTAGCCCACCAAGCTTCTCTGTTCATAGGATTTCCCAGGCAAGAATACTGGAGTGTGTTCCTATTTCCTTCTCCAAGGTATGTTTCTGACCCAGAAATCAAACCTGCATTTCCTGCTTGACAGGATGACTCTTTCTTTTACCACTGTGCCACCTTGAAGCGCATGGGTCTCATTGGTGGCTGATTATTTGGGATATCTTTCTTCTTTGTTTGTGATGGTCTTGGGCAATTAGACATATAAAATTATTCATACTGTCTTTGTAAGCGTTGACAACTCACCATGATTAGTGAGGAAAGTAAAATCTCATTTGGAGATTTCATTGAACAATATGATTATTAGAATATGAAAAAATCTTCTTATATTGAGTTATAGGGAAATTGGTAGGATTGGAAAAATGAAATAAAACAGAGGGCATGGAAAATGATCTTATAGCATTTCAAGAAATTTTCAAAGTTTACACTTCATATTTGTTCCTTCAACAAAGCCATGAACTATATATTTCCTGTATATGAAGTTTTCATTTCAGTGTGTTGATTAATAAACATTCAAACAGATATCACATAACTTCTGAGGACTAAGATATTAAAAATATATAAAGAAGTCAACATGAAAATTGTATTATTTACCAATTGCATGTTGAGTAAAGTATGATGAAAATAATATGTAAAGTTCTTAAGAAAAATTCTGTGTGCATTATTGGGGATAAGAATAGTGCCCATTTTATAGAGTTATTTTGAGGATTAAATGAGTTAGTACATGCAAAGTCCTTGGAGCAGTTTTGATATATATATATATATATATATATATATATATATATATACATACATACAATTAATGTTTACAATTAACATATACAATTAATGTTTATTATTATATCACTTCTCCAAGTTTTAATAAATTGACTAGAACATAATGTTTGAAAATTAATCATGTGAATCTTGAAAATGTCTTCCTCTTTTTTCCTCAAATATGTAACTTGTCTAAAGCAGTCTTTTACTTTTCACATGTTCGTGAGTGTGTGTGTGTGTGTGTGTGTGTAGTAAGAGGTTGCTCACAGAGCTATTTGCTATCTAATTAACAAAATTCTAGAGGAACACTCTTTGCTTTTTGTATTTCAGAACCTAAAATTGTTAGCAATTAATACAACGAGCCAGGTCGGTAGATGCCCAATATGCTACTGGAGAAGAGTAGAGAAATAACTTAAAAAAGAATGAAGAGATGGAGCCAAAGCAAAAACAACACCCAGTTGTGGATGTGAAGGGTGATGGAAGTAAAGTCTGATGCTGTAAAGAGCAATATTGTATAGGAATACAACCTGGAATCTTAGGTCCATGATTCAAGGCAAATTGGAAGTGGTTAAACAGGGCTTCCCTTGTTGCTCAGCTGGTAAAAAATCTGCCTGCAATGTGGGAGACCTGGGTTTGATCCCTGGGTTGGGAATATCCCCGGAGAATAGAAAGGCTATCAAATCCAGTATTCTGGCCTGGAGAATTCCATGGACTAGTCCATGGGGTCGCAAAGAGTCAGACATGACTGAGCGACTTACACTTTCATTTTCAAACAGGAGATGGCAAGAATGAACATCAGCATTTTAGGAATCAGTGAACTAACATGGACTGGAATGAGTGTATTTAACTCAGATGACCATTATATCTACTACTTTTGGCAAGAATCCCTTAGAAGAAATGAAGTAGCCATCATAGTCAACAAAAGAGTTCAAACTGCAGTACTTGGGTGCAATCTCAAAAACAACAGAATGCTCTCTGTTCATTTCCAAGGCAAACCATTCAATATCAAAGTAATTCAAGTCTATGCCCTGACCAGAAATGCTAAAGAAGCTGAAGTTAAACAGTTCTATGCAGACCTATAAGACTTTCTAAAACTATCAAAAAAGATGTCCTCTTCATTATAGGGGTCTGGAGTGCAAAAGTAGGAAGTCAAGAGCTACCTAGAATAAAAGGCAAATTTGGCCTTGGAGTACAAAACGAAGCAGGTCAAAGGCTAAAAGATTTTTGCCATGAGAACACACTGGTCATAGCAAACACCCTCTTCCAACAACACAAGAGAAGACTCTACATATGTACATCATTAGATGATCAATGCTGAAATCAGATTGGTTATATTCATTGCAGCCAAAGATGGAGAAGCTCTATACAGTCAGCAAAAAACAAGACAAGCCGCTGACTATGGCTCAGATCATGCACTCCTTATTGCCAAAATCAGACTTAAATTGAAAAAGTAGGGAAACCACTAGATCATTCAGATATGATCCAAATCAAATCCCTTACAATTATACAGTGGAAGTGACAAATAGATTCAGGGGATTATATCTGATAGACAGAGTGCCTGAAGAACTATGGATGGAGGTTCATGACATTGTACAGGAGGCAGTGATCAAGACCATCCTGAAGAAAAAGAAATGCTGTTGTCTGAAGAGGCCTTACAAATAGCTGAGAAAAGAAGAGAAGTAAAAGCAAAGGAGAAAAGGAAAGATATATCTATCTTAACACAGAGTTCCGAAGAACAGCAAGGAGAGATAAGAAAGCCTTCCTCAGCGATCAATGCAAAGAATAGAGGAAACAATAGAATGGGAAAGACTAGCGATCTCCTCTAGAAAATTCAAGATAGCAAGGGAATATTTCATGCAAAGATGGGCACAGTAAAGGACAGAAATGGTATGGATTGAACAGAAGTAGAGAAGATATTAGAAAAAGTGGCAAGAATCCACAGAAGAATGATACAAAAATGATCTTTATGACCCAGATAACCATGATAGTGTGATCACTCACCTAGAGCCAGACATCCTAGAATGTGAAGTCAGGTGGGCCTTAGGAAGCATCACTACAAACAAACCTAGTGGAGGTGATGGAATTCTAGAGCTATTTCAAATCCTAAAAGATGATGCTGTGAAAGTGCTGCACTCAATAGGCCAGCAAATAGGAACACTCATCAGTGGTCACAGAACTAGGAAAAAACAGTTTTCATTCCAATCTTAAGGAAAGGCAATGCCAAACAATGTTCAGACTACTGCACATTTGCACTCATCTCACATGCTAACAAAGTAATGCTCAAAATTCTCCAAACCAGGCTTCAACAGTACATGAACCATGAACTTCCAGATATTCAAGCTGGATTCAGAAAAGGCAGAGGACCAGAGATCAAATTGCCAGCATCTGCTGGATCATGGAAAAAGCAAGAGAGTTCCAGAAAAACATCAACTTCTGCTTCATTGACTATGCCAAAGCCTTTGACTGTGTGGATCTCAACAAACTGTGGAAAATTCAAGAAATGGGAATACTGGACCACCTGACCTGCCTCAGAAATCTGTTTCCAGGTCAAGAAGCTACAGTTAGAACTGAATATGGAACAACAGACTGGTTCCAAATTGGGCAAAGAGTACGTCAAGGCTGTATATTGTCACTTTCCTTATTTAACTTATATGCAGAGTACATTATGCGAAATGCCAGTCTGGATGAAGCACAAGCTGGAATAAGGATTGCTGGGAGAAGTGTCTATTTAGTTCTTTGGCCCATTTTTTGATTGGGTCATTTATTTTTCTGGAGTTGAGCTGCATAAGCTGCTTGTATATTTTTGAGATTAGTTGTTTGTCAGTTGCTTCATTTGTTATTATTTTCTCCCATTCAGAAGGCTGTGTTTTCACCTTGTTCAGTTCTAATGAGGTGGATGACGCTGGAGCCGATTATACAGAGTGAAGTAAGCCAGAAAGAAAAACACCAATACAGTATACTTACACATATATATGGAATTTAGAATGATGGTAATGATAAACCTGTACGCAAGACAGCAAAAGAGACACAGATGTATAGAACAGCCTTTTGGACTCTGTGGGAGAGGGAGAGGGTGGGATGAGTTGGCAGAGTGGCAGTGTAACATGTATGATGTCATAAGTGAAACGAATTGCCGGTCTAGGTTCGATGCAGGATGCAGAATGCTTGGGACTGATGCATGGGGATAATCCAGAGAGAAGGTGTGGGGTGGGAAGGGGGAGGTGGGGGTCGGGATTGGGAGTTCATGTCCACTCGTGGCTGATTCATGTCAATGTATAGCAAAACGAATACAGTATTGTAAAGCAAAACAAACTAAAAAATAAAAATTAATTAAAAAAAAGATTGCTGGGAGAAATATCAATAACTTCAGATATGCAGATGACACCACCTTTATGGCAGAAAGCAAAGAACTATAGAGCCTCTTGATGAAAGTGAAAGAGGAGAGTGAAAAAGTTGGATTAAAACAATCAAAAATCTAAGATCATTGCATCCAGTCCCATCACTTCATGGCAAATAGATGGGGAAACAATGGAAAGAGTGACAGACTTTATTTTTTGGCTCCCAGATCAGTGCAATGGTGACTGCAGCCATAAAATTAAAAGACACTTGCTCCTTGGAAGAAAAGCTAGGACCAACCTAGACAGCATATTAAAAAGCAGAGACCTTACTTTGCCAACAAAGGTCCATCTAGTCAAGGCTATTGTTTTTCCAGTAGTCATGTATGGATGTGAGAGTTGGACTATAAAGCACGCTGAATGCTGAAGAATTGATGCTTTCGAACTGTGATGTTGAAGAAGACTCTTGAGAGTCCCTTAGACTGCAAGGAGATCAAAGCAGTCAATCCTGAAAGAAATCAGTCCTTCACTGGAAGGACTGATGCTGAAGCTGAAACTCTAATACTTTGGCCACCTGTTGGGAAGAACCGACTCATCTGAAAAGACCCTGATGTTGGGAAAGATTGAAGGCAGGAGGGGAAGGGATGACAGAGGATGAGATGGTTGGATGGCATTGCCGACATGATGGACATGAGTTTGAGTAGGCTCTGGGAGTTGGTAATGGACAGGGAAGCCTGGCATGCTGCAGTCCATTGGGTCACAAAGTGCCAGACATGATTGAGTCACTGAACTATACTGAATACAACAAGTACTCAACCCAGTATAGTCACTCTAATGATCAAATTATAAAATATGATTCTTAATGGGGTAGACATTCTTTTTCTTCAATATATTTTATAATTGGAATATTTTACATTTTATTATGAGAAATTCTTTGTGTTTTCTAATTTATTGATATAATTATTTTCTAATTAAACATATGCTGGTTGAAATATGGTGTGTACTCAGTCGGTCTAATTCTGAAGCCCCATGAATTGTAGCCTGCCATGGAATTTTCCAAGAATACTGGAGTGGGCTGCCATTTCCTTCTCTGGGGGATCTTCCTGACCTGGGATTGAACCGTTACCTCATGTGTCTCCTGTATTGGCAGGTGGATTTTTTAACACTGTGCTACTTGGGAAGCTTTGAAACTGGTTGAAAGGCATTAGATCAACTCCAAAACACCCTTACTGACACTTTGTAGGGGAAAAAAACAGTTATGATAGTTGCAGTAAAATAAGGCCACTATTCAGTCATTGTCTGGGCAGTTGTTTTCTTGAAGAAGACCAAGAACCTATCTGCCTACCAGGACGTGACTCAAGTCATCCATTCTATTTAAGGTGAATTACTTTCACTTTCCTTTGGCTGGAAGACTCAGAGGGAAAAGGGTCACATCACGCTCTGATGCTCAGTACTGCTTCTGCAGTCTTTTCATTGGCACAGGAACATAATACAATGGAGATATCAATCAATGCAGATCTCAGTCCAAAAAGCTTCCCTTGAAAATCAGATAACAGAAACACTTCATTCTAGCAGACTTTTCTACTTACCAGCAGACTGCACAGGTTGATCGCCAAGGGTTTTGTAAATGAAAAGCCTCACGCCCTTAATGCATCCAGGCAGGGGATAATTCTGAAGTGGAATTTAGCAAAAAACCATGTGAAACATCACAAAAGATTGTACTATGCCACACAGGTAGCTCCAGGGAACATAATGTGTTATTCAGCACTGATCGTATCACCTCCTGCCTGTTCATTCAACACAGAAGCCCAAACAAATTCTTGCTTCTCTAAAAGAGTTTTCTGCTTTATTGTTTTCCAATTTTTACAATATCAGTTAAAAAAAGAGTAATTACTTGGAGAAAAATGTGAAATAAAATTACTACATTTTTGATCATGACATTAACTTAAAGATTTTTCAATAATAATTTGGAGCAGTTCAGGGCAGTGTGACCTCACAGTGGGACTGGAGTCCTCACATTGGTCCCATTAGAGTTAACAGGAATTGTGAGTGTTATTCCATACAAAATATTTTGACAGTTTACCGCACAGTGTCTTGCACATTGTGGAAACAGGAGGTCATTGGTAAAACAATCTGGAAATAAAAGTTAACGTGATGAAATCCATATTTTGATAGGGAAGCAACTTGGGAACAAAATAATATGCTGGGAGGCAAAATCTCGATGCTCAAATGGATCCTTGATTTTGTAAATATCTTGGGCTTGATGATTATCAGACACTGTATATGATATTGCCCACCAGAGTATGGTTTAAGCCTTTACAGGGAAAAACAAACAAAGAATAGCATAGCATGCTGTTCCTGAAATACAGAATGAAGTTAAGACCTAGATGTTTGCTGGTCCAATTAAGATTTAAAGTTTAGTTATAACCAAAATGAAATTTTAGTAAAGATTTATTGAAGACAAAACAAAGAAGTTAAAAAAATGCAGAAGGAAAAACACTCTAAATTTCAGTTTTAGGTTGTTTTGCTGCTGCTGCTGCTAAGTTGCTTCAGTCTTGCCCAACTCTTTGAGATTGCATGGACTGTAGACTGCCAGGTTCCTCTGTCCATGGGATTCTCCAGGCAAGGATACTGCAGTGAGTTGTCATGCCCTCCTCCAGGAGATCTTCCCCCACCCACGGATTGAACCCAGCTCTCTTATGGGAGCTCTTTTTTAAATTTTTTTTTTTAATTTTTATTTTTTAGTTTGTTTTGCTTTACAATACTGTATTCGTTTTGCTATACATTGACATGAATCAGCCACGAGTGGACATGAACTCCCAATCCTGACCCCCACCTCCCCCCTCCCGCCCCACACCTTCTCTCTGGATTATCCCCGTGCATCAGTCCCAAGCATCCTGCATCCTGCATCAAACCTGGACTGGCGATTCGTTTCACTTATGATATCATACATGTTACATTGCCACTCTGCCAACTCATCCCACCCTCTCCCTCTCCCACAGAGTCCAAAAGGCTGTTCTATACTCTGTGTCTCTTTTGCTGTCTTGCGTACAGGTTTATCATTACCATCATTCTAAATTCCATATATATGTGTAAGTATACTGTATTGGTGTTTTTCTTTCTGGCTTACTTCACTCTGTATAATCGGCTCCAGCGTCATCCACCTCATTAGAACTGATTCAAATGTATTCTTTTTAATAGCTGAGTAATGCTCCATTGTGTATATGTACCACAACTTTTTTATCCATTCATCTGCTGATGGACATCTAGGTTGCTTCCATGTCCTGGCTATTATAAACAGTGCCACAATGAACATTGGGGTACACGTGTCTCTTTCAATTCTGGTTTCCTCGGTGTGTATGCCCAGCAGTGGGATTGCTGGATCATAAGGCTCTTTACCACTAGTGCCACCAGGTTGGTTTAGAATGTCCATAAACGGCTTTAAATTGAGTTTTACTAAAGGTGGTCATCTTTGTTTTCTTGATTGAAGAACATTTTCATTTTTAGATTTATAAATACGGATTATAATGATCAACTCATTTTTTCCATTTTACTTAATCTATCTTCTTCCAGTTATTTTTAAATACACATATGTCTTCAGTGTTTGTCCACTTATGAACCAGAAAATCACAAAAGATGAAAGAATATCGTCACTTGTTCTTTTAGAAAAACAGAGTAGTTCAGATTATTATCCCAAAATATTACTTGATGAAGTCCTTTCTGTCTAGTCACTAGGCAGGCAAAAACACTATATTTGTTTCTCTTTTGTCACCTACCAAGATTATTCACTCACCATGCTTGAATCTGAGAAAATTCATATGGAATATTATCATCTGAAGGCTCATAGTCTAGGATTTTTATATATCAGTTTCATCATCATTCTAGTCTAGCACAGCTGTTTGTCATTTTACATTCTTCTTCTGATTCATCTAATAATTGTGAATCATCATCCTCTGTCAATAGTCTTCTCTTGCCAGTATGAGCAGAAAATAAAATTTCTGAATTCTAAACTGAGTTCAGTGAAAGCTAAACGCAGACTACAAATATGTCTCCAGGCTTCTTTCATCTTTTCTTGAAAGATAGTGATGCAATAGTTTGGTCAACTCAAAATGAAAAATTAAATATGATGCAATAGTGACTTTTTTTTATTGTTGCTTCATTCTTCCAGATGATTCTGTAGATTTTCTCTTATTAATTGTTCTTAGTATTGTTGATACTAATCAATGATAATTGATGAAGCGATTCTTACAGTGATGAAATTGCAAGTTGTTTCAAGATAAATTATGTTAGATTTATAGAAAGGTTGTATGGACATCTTTTGTAATTGTGAGACAGAATGGATTTTATTCCATTAAAAAATAGTAAATTTTCCATTTGTTCTTTGCAAGACTTTTAATGAAGAATACGTGTCATGAAATACCTATCCTTAAAAATAGAAATTCTCATCAAAGAAATTCAAAAGCTAAAATTTTGTTTAGTGGACCCTAATGTTATATCAAGAGTTATGGGAGTCAAGAAAAGGGGTCACTAGATCATGTTTCAACAGTTGGCAAGATAAGGATTAAAATTATTTTCCTCAAGAATGTTGCCTTAGACATTCCAGACAAAAAAGTATCCTTCATGATATGTTCCTACACTATCACGTAATTCTCCTTGGTACTCTCAATCACAGTTAATCAAAGTTAATTATTTGGCTAATGCCTGAGTATACTCCAGGCTTCCCAGATGGCTCAGTGGGTAAAGAATCCACCTGCAATACAGGAGACTTTAAAGAGACAGGGGTTTGATTCCTGGGTCAGGAGGATCCCCTGAAGGGGGCATGGCAAATGGAGAATCTGGTTCTTGCCTGAAGAATGCCATGGGGGAGGAGCCTACAGGAGGAGGCTATACTATGGCAGGCTACAGTGCATAGTATCTCAAAGAGTCGACATGATTGAAGTGACTGAGCTCATATGCACTTAGATATATGCCATCTGTCTGTAAATTACACGAAGGTAGGAACTTTATCCTGTTTTCATGATGGTATTCTCAACTACTTATCAGAGAACCTGGCTCATACAAATTGCCTGGAAGAACCAGTAAGTGAATGAAAGAAAAAAATAAATCTGTAAAGGCCATTTTGTTCATCTACACGGATAAGAGGTCACATAGTCTATTCTATTGTCACCTTCAGTAAAAGGACGCAGTTCTCCAAGAATAGTCTAACCAGCTCATAATGGGGCCATTCCTTCCTTTGACCCAAACACTTTGTGTCCATCACCAAAGCTTGGGATTATATTATTTATTTTGGCAGAAACAGCCCATTGTTGAATTTCAATAGAATTACTGTTATATAAAGTATGCATTTTTGTCTCTTGTACAACTTAAAGGACATGTATCTTCCACATTATAAACTTCCATAATTTTTAATGTAAGTAGGTTATTTTATATTTAATAATAAAATCACATATGTTTGGCAATTAAAATTTAATTTTTTTCATGTAGATCTTCTTTTTTAATATCAAAAGAAATTCATGTAATAGAAGTTCTTGTAACTTCTATTTTATAACTGAGGAGACTGGGATAAAGAAAGATCAGGTAACTTTCCCAGGAAAATATAACCAATGATTGACAGAAGTATCACTATTAACACAAATAACTTTTTTCTTTAGTCTTTGACTTATGTTTCTATAAATGGTTATTGTTATAATTCGTATGATTAGATTTGGCATTGGCTAGATTTGCTACCCCTTTTAAAGAAAGGCAATGCCAAAGAATGGTCAAACTACCACAAAGTTGCACTCACTCACATGCTAGTAAAGTAATGCTCAAAATTCTCCAAGCCAGGCTTCACCAATACGTGAACCGTGAACTCTCTGATGTTCAAGCTGGTTTTAGAAAAGGCAGAGGAACCAGAGATCAAATTGCCAACATCCGCTGGATCATTGAAAAAGCAAGAGAGTTCCAGAAAAACATCTACTTCTGCTTTATTGACTATGCCAAAGCCTTTGACTGTGTGGATCACAATAAATTGTGGAAAATTCTGAAAGATATGGGAATACGAGACCACCTGAGCTCCCTCTTGAGAAATCTGTATGCAGGTCAGGAAGCACAGTTAGAACTGGACATGGAACAACAGACTGGTTCCAAATAGGAAAAGGAGTACGTCAAGGCTGTATATTGTCACCTTGCTTATTTAACTTATATGCAGAGTATATCATGAGATACGCTGGACTGGAAGAAACACAAGCTGGAATCAAGATTGCCGGGAGAAATATCAATAACCTCAGATATGCAGATGACACCACCCTTATGGCAGAAAGTGAAGAGGAACTAAAAAGCCTCTTGAAGAAAGTGAAAGAGGAGAGTGAAGAAGTTGGCTTAGAGCTCAACATTCAGAAAACGAAGATCATGACACCTGGTCCCATCGCTTCATGGGAAATAGATGGGGAATCAGTGGAAACAGTGTCAGACTTTATTTTTTGGGGTTTCAAAATCACTGCAGATGGTGACTGCAGCCATGAAATTAAAAGATGCTTACTCCTTGGAAGAAAAGTTATGACCAACCTAGATAGCATATTCAAAAGCAGAGACATTACTTTGCCAACTAAGGTCCGTCTAGTCAAGGCTATGGTCTTTCCTGTGGTCATGTACAGATGTGAGAGTTGGACTGTGAAGAAGACTGAGCACCGAAGAATTGATGCTTTTGAACTGTGGTGTTGGAGAAGACTCTTGAGCGTCCCTTGGACTGCAAGGAGATCCAACCAGTCCATTCTGAAGGAGATCAGCCCTGGCATTTCTTTGGAAGGAATGATGCCAAAGCTGAAAGTCCAGTACTTTGGCCACTTCATGCAAAGAGTTGACTCATTGGAAAAGACTGTGATGCTGGGAAGGATTAGGGGCAGGAGGAGAAGGGGACAACAGAGGATGAGATGGCTGGATGGCATCATGGACTCAGTGGACATGAGTCTGAGTGAACTCTGGGAGTTGGTGATGGACAGGGAGGCCTGGCGAGCTGCGATTCATGGGGTTGCAAAGAGTCGGACACGACTGAGCGACTGAACTGAACTGAACTTTGATTTATCTTATCCACTTGGCAGTAGTGTCTTCCTCTTAGAGATTATTAAAATGTTAGCTAGCTAGTTAGGACAGCATCAATGTGGATTCTCTAGAAGATATATATATTTTTTTAATTCAAGTATAGTTAATTTATAATGTGTTAGTTTTGGTCTGCAAGAAACTGATTCACATATATACAGGCATGTACATACACACCTTTACTTTTTCATATTCTTTTCCATTGTAGTTTATTATAAGATACTGAATATGGTTTCCTCTGCTATACAGTAGGTCCTTGTTTTATCTACTATATATATAGCCGTTTGTCTCTGCTAAACCCAAACTCCTAATTTATCCCTCCTATCCTGCCTTCCCCCATAAATTTGTTTCCTGTAACTTCTGTTTCTAAGTTCTTTTGTATCATATTTTAGATTTCATCCATAAGTGGTATCATATTTTTGTCTTTCTCTGACTTAGTATGATAAGGTGTAGGTCCATCTATGTTGCTGCAAATGATATTATTCCATTCTTTTATGGTTGAGTAGTATTTCATTGTATATATGTACGAAATCTTCTTTATCCATTCATGTTTAGGATATTTAGGTTGCTTCCATGTCTTCTTTTTTTTCCCTCTACACATATATACATTACTTTAAAATATTATTTTCCATTATGGTTTAGTCTGGGAGACTGTACTATTTATACATGCACACATACATATATATGTCATTTGTATCCATTTGTCTGTCAGTGGATATTTAGGTGGCTGCAGTGTCTTGGCTATCATAAATCGTGCTACTGTCAACTTTGGCATGCATGTATCTTTTTGAGTTAGAGTATTTTCCACATGCTTAGTAGTTGGATTGTTGGATCATACGGCAATTATATTTTTAGTTTTCTAAAGAAATGTTCATACTATTTTACACAGTGGCTGTACTAGTCTAAATTCCCACCAACAGTTTAGGAAGTTTCCTTTGTCTATACCCTGTCCAGCATTTATTATTTGTAAAGTTAATGATGGTCATTTTGACTGGTGTGAGTTGATACTTCACTGTAGTGTTGATTTGCATTTCTCCAATAATTAGCAGTGTTGAACTCTTTTCGTGTGCTTTTTGGCCTCCTGTGTGTCTTCTTTTCATACTGTTTATGGGGTTCTTATGGCAAGAATGCTGGAGTGGTTTGCATTTCCCAAGTGAAGGTGGAAGAAGTGACAGATTTTATCTTCTTGGGCTCTAAAACCACTGTGGACAGTGACTGCTGCCATGAAATTAGATGACTGCTTCTTGGAAGAAAAGCTACGACAAACCTAGACAGTGTATTGAAAAGCAGAGGAATCACTTTGCTGACAAATTTCCATATAGTCAAAGCTATGGTTTTAAAGTGAGGAGGAGCTAAAAAGCCTCTTGTTGAAAGTGAGAGAGGAGAGTGGAAAAGTTGGCTTAAAGCTCAACATTCAGAAAACGAAGATCATGGCATCTGGCCCCATCACTTCATGGGAAATAGATGGGGAAACAGTGGAAACAGTGTCAGACTTTGTATTTTTGGGCTCCAAAATCACTGCAGATGGTGACTGCAGCCATGAAATTAAAAGACGCTTCCTCCTTGGAAGAAAAGTTATGACCAACCTAGATAGTATATTCAAAAGCAGAGACATTACTTTGCCGACTAAGGTCTGTCTAGTCAAGGCTATGGTTTTTCCTGTGGTCATGTATGGATGTGAGAGTTGGACTGTGAAGAAGGCTGAGTGCAGAAGAATTGATGCTTTTGAACCGTGGTGTTGGAGAAGACTCTTGAGAGTCCCTTGGACTGCAAGGAGATCCAACCAGTCCATTCTGAGGGAGATCAGCCCAGGGATTTCTTTGGAAGGAATGATGCTAAAACTGAAGCTCCAGTACTTTGGCCACCTCATGCAAAGAGTTGACTCATTGGAAAAGACCCTGATGCTGGGAGGGATTGGGGGCAGGAGGAGAAAGGGACGACCGAGGATGAGATGGCTGGATGGCATCATGGACTCAATGGACGTGAGTCTGAGTGAACTCCAGGAGTTGGTGATGGACAGGGAGGCCTGGCGTGCTGCGATTCATGGGGTCGCAAAGAATCGGACACGACTGCGCGACTAACTGAACTGAACTGTACAGATGTGAGAGTTGGACCATAAAGAAGGTAGTGTGCACACAAATGGATGCTTTTGAATTGTGGTACTGGAGAAGACTCCCGAGAGTCCTTTGGACAGCAAGAAGATCAAACCAGTCAGTCCTAAAGGAAATCAACCCTGATTATTCATTGGAAGGACTGATGCTGAAGCTGAAGTTCCAATACTTTGGCCACCTGATGTGAAGAGCTTACTCACTGGACAAGACTCTGATGCTGGGAAAGATTTTTGGCAAAAGAAGAAGCAGGCAGCAGAAGATGAGATGGTTAGACAGCATCAACAACTCAATGGACATGAATTTGAGCAAACTCTGAGAGACAGTTAGGGACAGGGAAGCCTGGCAGGCTGCAGTCCATGGGGTCACAAAGTCGGTCATGACTTAGTGACTAAACAACAACAACAAAATGTCGTCTCTGATGAAATGTGTATTTAGGTCTTCTATTTGTTGGGTTTCTGTTATTGAATTATACGAGCTGTTTGTATATTTTGGAAATTAAGCCCTTGTTGGTCTTTGCAAACTTGTTTTTGAGTCTCAGACTTTTTGAAATATCTTTTTATTAGGCTATCAGGCCACTGTCGTAATATTTTTGAACTATTTGTAGTCCCAGTTCCAGAATTCTCAGAAATTCATAGTGACACTTGTTTCTTCTCTTTCCTACTCCTACATGGAGACAACCTTGGGCAAAATTCCCATACATTTGCTCAGATTGTGCTTAAACTAATTGGGAATATACAATTGTATTTTCCTCACATTTCCAAACACATATATGGAGTGATAAATATGCATAAGAAATATGTGTAGTAGAGAGATACTGTTTGGATTTTTCTCTTTGCATGTGGTGAAAGCTTGTGAATAGACAGGCCATGTGGTCAGATTTTTAGCAGTTCTTACTCTGGCCTCAATTATTTGTCTGCTTATTAAAGAAAGTTATATTACAGGCTTCTTTGTGTCTGTGGACCTAAAATGTTTACCCTTTTTGTGCATATTCATTAAATTCAATGTTCCCAAATTTTATGTATACATTATTATTTCTTAAAGTATACATCATTAAATCCCACATCTCAAAGAAATTTTCTGCTGGGGTTCATTTCTGTTTCACCCATCCCTCTATTCACATTTTCTATACTACCTTGTCATATACCTTTAATTAGCTAGTATCTTTTTATATATTCACATCACATTTTTGTAAGGTAGATAAAAGAAATTGCTCTCACCTGATGGGATTTTTACTCGCTGTGTTTTAGCTTAAAACATACTTTTTCACCACAAAAGCTAGTTTTATAAACATTTGCCAAGCTGGCAGCATAAAGAAAATTGCTGACACAACTTAACTGCATCTATAATCGTGCAAATGATATGACTGCATAGGGAGAGAAGAAGATAGAAGCAAAAATTGGGCTATATTTTCAAGTTAAGTCTCAGTGTGAAAAAAAAGAGACCAATGCCACTTATTTATAATTGAAGTTTTTGGAATATTTTTACTTTGTTGATACTTGGCCAGAGTGCTTAAAATAGAGATATGTGTCTTATGGTATACCAAGTGGAACTGTGTATTATATACCAGTAGGTTAAAGGTCTAATGATTTGAGAAGAGACAGAAAATGCTGTGGTCTGGAAAAATTTACCAAAGCTTCAGGTTCATTCTTTCTTTCTTAATATTGAAGGAATATTATGGTGCCTTTCTCTATGGTGCCAGAGGGCTCATCATAATACCTACAGATTATATGTATTTTTAGGTTATTGGAGAAGGCAATGGCACCCCACTCCAGTACTCTTGTCTGGAAAATCCCATGGATGGAGGAGCCTGGTAGACTGCAGTCCATGGGGTCGCTAAGAGTCGGACACGACTGAGTGACTGCACTTTCACTTTTCACTTTCATGCATTGGAGAAGGAAATGGCAACCCACTCCAGTATTCTTGCCTGGAGAATCCCAGGGACAGGGGAGCCTGGTGAGCTGCCATCTATGGGGTCGCACAGAGTCGGCCACGACTGAAGCGACTTAGCAGCACAGCAGACTATTTTATCTGTTCTGTCAGACCTCAGTCTTTAGCACAATATTTAGGAGCATGAACAATTTCTCCAGCTCCAGATATTTATCTGTATCTTTGCAATTTCCTACATTAGAATTATGGTTCTTATGAGTAGTTATTTAAGTCAGGTATTCTTGTTTAGTAAATTACTGCTGCAGTATACACTATTCCTTTCTTCCTCATCAGTATATCTTTGGTTGGATCTATAGTCCTTATTAGATAGAACAACTGATTTAATCCCAGACTTGCCTGTTTCCACTTACCCGCCAATGTGACTTTGTCATTTATCACTTCTAAACCTTAGTTTTTAGGTCTCCAGAGTAACTAAATGAAACCCAGTTATCTCTAAACTGACCTAATTTAACCACCAAGGATCAATATGCTGGATTTCAAAGAGTCCGGTAATGCTACTATAACTAACACTTTTTGAATACTTAATTGTTTGCCATGCACTCTTCTTAGCACTTTACTATGTAAAGGCCTTTAGTATTTGTCAAAACTATGAGATGGGTATTGTAACTTTTCATTTTATAGGGGAGGAAAATGAGACACAGAAAGGTTAAGAAACTAGCTGTGGGTCACACAGCTTGGAAGTGGCAGAGCTGGAATTAGAATGCAGAAATCTGGATCCTGAACTTTCTTGCTTAGCAACTGTATCAGGATCCTTGTATCTAGTTTGGAGATAGATACCTTCTTGTTGGAGCAGCCTTAGATAGGTTGTGAAGTAGACCATGTTACTTCTGCTTCTAAGGGTGTTTTCTTTCCTACATCAAGTTCGTCAAGTGCCTCATGGTACTCCTTGACATCCAGAGCTTGCCACGTTGAAATTTTCCATGTATGAAAATAGTATGCACTAATTTTGTTTTCAACATTAAATACTATTTCTTTAGAATTCTGCTTTCTGTTGAAAAACTAATAAGCAAATTCAAATAAGGGGCAAAACAACATGTTTAATGGCTACCTGTGTGGTTAAACACTTGATTAACCCACTTCTGGGTTCACTGATGCACACTGACAAGTTAAAAATTTTTTTTCAGGTCCCTTTCTGCTGCCAAATAAAATCAGAAATGGATGCATCTTCTAAAACATCCTGAGTTTTCTTGGGATGTTTTACATTTCATATGGATCTTTGGTACTGCATTGATATGTACCTTGAAAACTGAAGAATGTGATTTTAAAAATGCATTTCTTAGAATCTTAGTTAAAAATAAAGCTAAAAGTTAAGAAATTTCCATTTTAAGTTACAATATCTTTGTAAAAAGCCAAGATGGAAAACTTTATTAAAGTTATTTTACTGAACTAAGACCTAAGAGGAGTTATAGTTTAAACAAATTTAAGGTACTTTTAGTCCTTGAGCCTTGCTAATTGCAAGCTCACTGAAACACAGCATTAATTTAAAAACTCTTGCAAAAGTGTTTGATTTATACTCTTCTTGTTTTGCCAAGTTTGTGGTTACATAATACTTTAAAGACAATTTTGAACTATTTGAACAGGGCTACTCTGAGATCATGTATAAACAATTTATGTGTCATTTTACTGTACACACTATTTTCTCCTTTGCTCTTTATTTTTCCAGAGGATTATAGCAGATGTTTCAGATTTGGTGAGAAAGGTCAGGTTGTTCTCTCCTCTCAATTGCCATTAGGAAGAATTCCAATGAAAATCTATTTGTAATAGTATGCTTAGACACAGTTGCATTTATACACTCGAAAATCAAGTTTACTTTCAGACAGTTATGGATGAAGTCATGGCTGCATTAGTTTATCTGTGAAGAGTAAAAGCTCTTGATCCACAGTAGAAATAAAAATTGAAGTGCTTCTTTAGGACCTTGTGCTCAGCTTCGATCTTGGCACTGTTCACACTACTCATATTTCCTGTCTACTTGTCTGTCCCTCCATTGCACTGGGAGTTCCTCAAGGCAGGCATCGTGTTTACACATGGGAGTATCTGCCTTTCTCAGCACAGAAACTACACCACCACAGTGTACTCATTCCATTTTTTTTTTTTTAGGGAATGAATAAAAAGTGGATTAATTTTGTGCCATTTCAATTTATTTCACCAAGTCACATTTATTTTTCTAGCAAACCACAGTTACCACATCATGGGTGGGCATTGCAAGATACATTCACAATCTGTTGTGTGTAGAAGTAAAGCATAAATATTGAGAATTGAGAAGGATGGTAGTTTTGTAAAGGTATAATATTAAAATATGGCAATTGTAATATAATAAAGCATATGATAGATTTGGGTGGAAAGAGCAACTATTGAGGTTATAACTTTCTAAGAAATTACAGAAGAAAGACATGATTTTATATGTACTAGTGAAGTCAGTTTATTTTTCTGTTCTGTTCTTTTTTTTTTTTAGTGACTTTTGCGTATTTTTACAAATTAGAGAAAAGTCCATCTTTGAGGACCTGTTGTATTTTGGGAGAGGTACAGCTAAGAAATAAATACCAATTAACTCTAAGGATGTGGTTCCAAAGGTTCTGTTGTCATAAAGATGCTCAGGAAGAAAATCATCCTCAGTTGGTCAAAGGACTAATAACTCACTAACAGATTTATAGCTCGGAATGTCTGTGTCTTTGATTTAGCCTGACTTTAACTCAGTTCAGTTCAGTTCAGTTGCTCAGTCATGTCTGAATCTTTGCGACCTCATGAACCACAGCATGCCAGGCCTCCCTGTCCATCACCAACTCCCAGAGTTTACCTAAACCCATGTCCATTGAGTCGGTGATGCCATTCAACCATCTCATCCTGTTGTCCCCTTCTCCTCCTTCTCTCAATCTTACCCAGCATCAGAGTCTTTTAAAATGAGTCAGCTCTTTGCATCAGGTGGCCAAAGTATTGGAGTTTCAGCTTCAACATCAGTCCTTCCAATGAATACTAAGGACTGATCTCCTTTAGGATGGACTGGTTGGATCTCCTTGCAGTCCAAGGGATTCTCAAGAGTCTTCTCCAACACCACAGTTCAAAAGCATCAATTCTTTGGTGCTCAACTTTCTTTATAGTCCAACTCTCACATCCATACATGACTACTGGAAAAACATATTCTTGACTAGATGGACCTTTGTTGACAAAGTAATGGCTCTGCTTTTGAATATGCTATCTAGGTTGGTCATAACTTTCCTGCCAAGGAGTGAATGTCTTTTAATTTCATGGCTGCAAGTCAGACACTGTTTCCACTGTTTCCCCATTTATTTCGCATGAAGTGATGGGACCGGATGCCATGATCTTCGTTTTCTGAATGTTGAGCTTTAAGCCAACTTTTTTCTCTCCTCTTTCACTTTCATCAAGAGGCTCTTTAGTTCTTCTTCACTTTTTGCCATAAGGATGGTATCATCTGCATATCTGAGGTTATTGATATTTCTCCCAGCAATCTTGATTCCAGCTTGTGCTTCCTCCAGCCCAGCATTTCTCATGATATACTCTGCATATAAGTTAAATAAGCAGGGTGACAGTATACAGCCTTGACGTACTCCTTTTCCTATTTGGAACCAGTCTGTTGTTCCATGTCCAGTTCTACTGTTGCTTCCTGACCTGCATATAGGTTTCTCAAGAGGCAGGTCAGGTGGCCTGGTATTCCCATCTCTTTCAGAATTTTCCACAGCTTATTGTGATCCACACAGTCAAAGTCTTTGGCATAGTCAATAAAGCAGGAATAGATGTTTTTCTGGAATTCTCTTGCTTTTTCCATAATCTAGTGGATGTTGGCAATTTGATCTCTGGTTCCTCTGCCTTTTCTAAAACCAGCTTGAACATCTGGAAGTTCACAGTTCACATATTACTGAAGCCTTGCTTGGAGAATTTTGAGCATTACTTTACTGGCATGTGAGTGAGTGCAATTGTGTGGTAGTTTGAGCATTCTTTGGCATTGCCTGTTTTTTTGAGATTGGAGTGAAAACTGACCCTTTCCAGTCCTGTGGCCACTGCTGAGTTTTCCAAATTTGCTGGCATATTGAGTGCAGTACTTTCACAGAATCATCTTTCAGGATTTGAAATAGCTCAACTGGAATTCCATCACCTCCACTAACTAAGCCTAATATCATCATCTTGCACAAGCTTTATATTTCTACCAGTAAGTAATTTGTTGCAAAGGGAGGCAACAATTTAAGCAGCCTACAGAAGATGTTTAGTTTAATGTATAAATTTTTATTTAGTTTTTTATTAATAGAGATAGTCCTTGCTATTATTCAGAATTCAATGGGAATGACTGCTGGTGTGGAACAATGAATGGCATAGTGATTAATGGGAAAAATAATAAGTCTTACTGACAATTCCATAACAATTTTATGATCTTCAATAATATATTATATCATTATTTGTATTTGTATTTAGTTTTTTTCTTTTTAATAAAGAATTATTTTTTATTGAAGTATAGTTGATTAATGTTGTGTTAGTTCTAGGTACACAACTGATTCAGATATACATGTACATCTATTCTTTTTTCAAATTCTTATTCCATTTAGGTTATTACAGAATATTTTAATTGAATTTAGTTTTGAATCTTATCTTTCTCCACTACTAAGCAATGAACTCTTTGAAGGAAGAATCTTTATCTCACTATCAGTAGTACTTAGCACAGTGCCTGATTGATTGAAAGGATGCTTGAGGTAAGATAGGACAAGAGTATAGTTCCTACTGACAAACTGCTTAAAATTAAACTTGACTTTTGTCTAACACAATCATCTCTGATCATCTGATTTGGGGTACTAATCAGTATGCTGGGCTGGCAGTGATCAAGGCTGCACTCCGTGATGCATTTCAGATCTTGTCATGTCATTTTAAGGTGAGATCTATAAATATTAAGGGGTTCTTAAAATCTGGAATAGTTCAGCCAAACCATGGATCACTGATTCTTTGTTACATCCATAGACATTCATTGTGAGAGGTTTTGCCAAGTAAAATGGCATGTGTTACTCTTCTTTCATCTTAATCAATATGAAGGTAAATTCTAATTCACAGATCACAGCTCCACATCTACTTGTCTTCATACAGATGAATTCTACAAGTATTATGTTAGCTCAGTGATTATAAAATAACGACTGAGAATGATTGAAATTATGCCAAAGTTTTTGACTGTGTGGATCACAATCAACTGTGGAAAATTCTGAAAGAGATGGGAATACCAGACCACCTGACCTGCCTCTTGAGAAATCTGTATGCAGGTCAGGAAGCAACAGTTAGAACTGGACATGGAACAACAGACTGGTTCCAAATAGGAAAAGGAGTGCGTCAAGGCTGTATATTGTCACCCTGCTTATTTAACTTCTATGCAGAGTACATCATGAGAAACGCTGGACTGGAAGAAACACAAGCTGGAATCAAGATTGC
>SJXQ01004754.1:128158-214838 GCA_006408695.1 Aepyceros melampus
TATCCCATGCATTTTTTTCTTTCTGAGGAAAAATATTCATGCAGAAGTAGGTCTCGGAGGACTTCTATCACTAAAACTTTTAATAGAAATGACCCCCGAATCAGGGCTTTGGACAGTAATTCTGTATGAGATGATTATATCTTTGTGGTTTCTCAGCACCACTCCTGTCATAATTTTCTCTGTCTGTACTATTCTGGCTCAGATTTTGAATATACCTTTTTCAGGATCTCTTGCCAGCTGGTTTGCTGCTATGTCTATCATAGGGGATATTGTTAGAAAATCAAAAGGCTAAAAATTGGAAAAAACTTCCTCTTTGGGGCTTCAGTGACATTGCAATTATTGGCAGTACCTGGAATTTTCTGGGAGTTTCTGTAGCAACAGTAATAGTGGAGTGATTCTGGACTCCAGAGTAGTAGTTTGTATAAGGGAAACAACAACAACAACAACAACAACTTTTCAGTAGTTCCTACCCAGGTCCAGCCAGCTCATATTTGACAGATCTTGAACTGACTACAATAGCATCTCCAAAGTGGAGTAGTAGGTGCAGACTAGTGGGTTCTAACCTAGAAGTCTTAGCAGTTTTGTCTAAAACTAGTCTAGTCAAGGCTATGGTTTTTCTAGTAGTCATGTATGGATATGAGAGTTGGACTATAAGGAAAGCTGAGTGCCGAAGAATGGATGATTTTGAAATATGGCATTGGAGAAGACTCTTGAGAATCCCTTGGACTGCAAGGAGATCAAAGCAGTCAATCCTAAAAGAAATCAGTCCTGAATGTTCATTGGAAAGACTGATGTTGAAGCTGGAACTCCAATAATTTGGCCACTTGATGTGAAGAACTGACTTATTTGAAAAGACCCTGATGCTGGGAAAGATTGAAGGCAGGAGGAGAAGGGGATGAAAGAGAATGAGATGGTTGGATGGCATCACTGATTCAATGGACATAAGTTTGAGTAAACTCCCAGAGTTGGTGATGGATAGGGAGGCCTGGCATGTTGCAGTCCATGGGGTTGCAGAGTCGGACCGACTGAGTGACTGAACTGAACTGAGCTGATTTCAACTCCTTTTCTGCCTTTTTTCCATCTACTTTCCAATATAACTCATTCCCTATATTAACGTCCCTCTATGTGCTATACCTTGCATGCATTATGTTGTTGTTTTTTTTTGAGCAGACACTGTCCTTTTAGATATCTTTAGATATCTAGTCACTGAACAGAAAGTTACCCAATACCACTGTGTACAATATGCACAAAGACATATGTACAAGTGTGGCTAAATTTCTGTTTGTTTTTGAGAATGAATCTCCAAATAAGCTATTGAGTCATACATACAATAAATATAAAACCCAGATTCCATTACAGTATTTCTTGGTTCTTTCAATGATAATGCTTAACTTTCATCATTGTGTTGTGAGCCTCAGGGAATGGAAACTGTGTTTTCGTATTTCCAGAAATTAACTTAGTGGCACAGGGTCACTTAGAGACCCTTTCCCCTCCTGATCCATTCTCAGACTATAGCCAGTGTGCTTTATCGACTAAATCTCCTTTTTACTACATAAAATCACTGTGTCTCTTTACTGACCTTAGAATAAAATCCAAGTTTTTTAGTGTGGCTTGCCTGGATCATTAATTTTTGTGCGTTATTTACCTTTCTACCTTTATCTCTTGCCTCTTGATCAGACTTTTCAAACATTTTTGCTCTACTGTGACTGAACAATTTGAAGGCCAGTGGGATTTGCTTACAGAACTTCCAAGGGACTAGGGAAACATATTCTTGGAGGGCACAGACAAAACCTTGTGCACAGCAGGACCCAGGAGAAAGGGCAGTGACCCCATAAGAGAATGAGCTAGACTTGCCTGTTAGTTTCTAGGAGTCTCCAGCAGAGGCACAGGTTGAAAGTAAAGTCTGATTCTGTAAAGAACAATATGGCATAAGAACCTGGAATGTTAGGTCCATGAACCAAGGTAAATTGGAAGTGCTCAAACAGGAGATGGCAAAAGTGAACATCAATATTTTAGGAATCAGTGAGCTAAAATGCACTGGAATGGTGAATTTAATTCTGATGACCACTTAGCTACTATGGTGAGCCGTAGTGTTCAACATTATGCTTATTTAACTAATAATGGAGTACATCATTCAGGATGCCAGACTGGATGAGGCACAAATTAGAATCAAGACTGCAGGGAGAACTATCAATAAACTTATATATGCAGATGACACTACCTTTATGGCAGAAAGTGAAGAGGGACTAAAGAGTCTCTTGACGAAAGTGAAAGGAGAGTGAAATAGTTGGCTTAAAACTCAACATTCAAAAAACCAAGATCATGGCATCCAGTTCCATTACGTCATGACAAATAGATGGGGAAACAGTGGAAACAGTGACAGACTTTATTTTCCTGGGCTCCAAAATCACTGCAGATGGTGACTGCAGCCATGAAATTAAAAGCTGCTTGCTTCTTGGAAGAAAAGCTATGACAAACCTAGACAACATATTAAAAAGCAGAGACATTACTTTGTCAGCAAAGTTCTGTCTAGTAAAAGCTATGATTTTTTTCACTAGTTATATATGGATATAAGAGTGGATCATAAAGAAAGAAGAATCATGGAAGAATTGCTGCTTTTGAACCATGGTGTTGCAGAAGACTCTTGAGAGTCCTTGAATCACAAGGAGATCAAATCAGTCAATCCTATGAAATCAGTCCTGAATATTTATTGGAAGGACTGATACTGAAGCTGAAGTTCTAATACTTTTCCCACCTGGTGTGAAGAGCTGACTCATTGGAAAAGACCCTGATGCTGGAAAGATTGAAGGCAGGAGACAAGGACCAAAGAAGATGAGATGATTTGATGGTATCATCAACTCGATGGACATGAATTTGAGCAAGCTCCAGGAGTTGGTGATGGACAGGGAAGCCTGACGTGCTGCATTCCATGGTGTCACAGAGTTGGAAACAACTGAGTGAATGAACTGAACTGAACTGGACTGAACAACTTACAGTTCTGCCAAAGGCCCACACTGTTTCTTACCTCTGGGCACTGCCATACAGATGACCCTTTAAATATGAGCATGTCTTCTCTTATTTCACCCCTATTTTCCAATGTATTTTCTCTAAGTATGCCTCAGTTTTCAGCTTTTTAATTGTTGTTTTTTTATTCATACTTTCCCAAGTCCTCCAGTCTGGCTTAGAAACCTTTTTAAATACTCCCAGTGCATTCTTCTTTTCAGTTATTATAGTGTTTAACATACTGCTTTGCAATTTCCTGCTTAATTACATCACAGCATGTTCAATAGGACTTTTTGTTATGCAGGGATATCAGATAAATTCTTAAGTTGAAGAAGATCAGTACACCTGCATTCTAAAGATACCAGAAATCTGTTTCCAACCTTATTATGCTTTTCAGACTTTCCTGTAATCTCACTATCAACCCTACAAACATTTCACCAACCTACATAGAGAGGAGTCTAGACATACAGAGGAACTGGTTGCAAAGAAAGTCAATGAGGGATAATATGACATAGACCCTAAGGAATTACTTTGGATTTTTATTTCTTATTTGGGAGAGAGGTAAAATGACACACACACTCTCTCTCTCTGATTTTTGGCCAAATAAGAAAGTGTGATGTTTGAGTTTATGTGTCAACTTGGCTGGCCACAGTGCCCAGATATGTTGTCAAACATTATTATAAATATTTTTGTGAGTTTTTTTTTTTTTTTATGAGATTAGCATTTAAATGGGTGGGTCTTGAGTAAACCAAATTGTCCTCTGTAATGTGAGTGAGTCTTACTAAATAAGTTGAAGGGCTGAATAGAAAGATAGACTGACCTTCTCCCAGCAAGAGGGAATTCTGCCAGCAGATAGCTTTCAGACTTGATGGCCTTCCTGGGTCTCTAGCCTATTGACCTTTGGACCAGAACTGTAGCATCAGCATTCCTGGGTCTCCAGACTGCCAACCCACACTGCAGATTTTGGACTTGCTGGTGATACCATCAGAGAAGGCAATGGCACCCCACTCCAGTACTCTGGCCTGGAAAATCCCATGGACAGAAGAGCCTGGTAGGCTGCAGTCCATGGGGTTGCGAAGCGTTGGCACAACTGAACGACTTCACTTCTCACTTTCACGCATTCGAGAAGGAAATGGCAACCCACTCCACTGTTCTTGCCTGCAGAATCCCAGGGATTGGGGAGCCTGGTGGGCTGCTGTCTATGGGGTCGCACAGAGTCAGACATGACTGAAACAACTTAGCAGCAGCAGCAAGTGATACCATGCAAAGGCCTGTGGGGCTCCTGGGCACAAGGCCTTTCTGTATCTCGTATTTCTTTAATTATGGGAAATAGCCTTTATTCAGTCTCCGTGACCTTCCCAGAGTTCCAAGGGGTGGATTCATGAAGTTGTTGATTAGAGAAGGGAGGGGATGTGAAACTAGGGACAAATAGTCAAGAGCAGCCTTCGGGCAAGGTCCTGTTTCCCCATGAACAAATACAGGCAACAATATATTTGAACTATTTTGCAGATACTGAAATGCCCTCGAGGTGGGAGAAATTAATGATTAACAATGGTGTGCTGCCCACCAAGTACATAGACCACCCCACACCAGTTGGATCAGAAGGTTGATGATGCTGACTCCTACTTACCTCACCACCAACTCATCAGAAGAATGTCCACAAATTGATCCTCTTTGAACTATTACTATAAAACTTCTCACTATTTTCCACAAGTTTGGACACATGGTTTTGAGGGCATTAGCCCACTGTGGCCCCCTTTGTCTGGCAAAGCAATAAAGCTACATTTTTCTACCTCACCTAAAACTCTGTCTCCAAGATTCAAGTCGACACTGGTGTACAGAGAAGCTGAGCTATTGGCTTTTACCAACCTTCTTAATCACATGAAACAATTACTTAACAATAGGTACATATAGATATGTGTGTGTGTTGTTGTTGTACAGTTGCTAAGTCGTGTCCAACTCTTTGTGACCCCATGGACTGCAGCATGCCAGACTTCCCTGTTCTTTACTGTCTCTTGGAGTTTGCATAAACTCATGTTCATTGAGGCAATAATGCCATCCAACCTTCTCATCCGCTGCACCCCCTTCTCTTCTTGCCCTCAGTCTTCCTAGCATCAGGGTCTTTTACAGTGAGTTGACTCTTTGCATCAGGTATTGGAGCTTCAGCTTCAACATCAGTCCTTCCAATGAATATTTAGGGTTGATTTCCTTTAGGATTGACTGGTTTGATCTCCTGACTGTCCAAGGGTCTCTCAAGCGTCTTCTCCAGCACCACAGTTCAAAAGCATCAATTCTTTAGCATTCAGTCTTCTTTATGGTCCAACTTTCACATCCATATGTGACTACTGGAAAAACCTTATTTTTAATGATACAGACCTCTTTCAGTAAAGTGATGTTTCTGCTGTTTAATATGCTTTCTAGATTTGTCAGTTTTTCTTCCAAGGAGTGAGCATCTTCTCATTTCATGGATACCATCACCATCCACGGTGATTTTGGAGCCCAAGAAAACAATCTGTCACTGTTTCCACTTTTTCCCCATCTATTTGCTGTGAAGTGATGGAACTGGATGTAATGATCTTAATTTTTTGAATTTTGAGTTTTAAGCCAGCTTTTGAAGAAGTCTTCTGTCACTCTCTTTCACCTTTATCAAAGAGGTTCTTTAGTTCTTCGCTTTCTGCCATTAGAGTGGTATTATTTGCATATCTGAGGTTGCTGATATTTCTTCCGGCAATCTTGGTTCCAGCTTGTGATTTATTCACCTGGCATTTCACATGATGTACTCTGCATATAATTTAAATAAGCAGAGTGACGATATACAGCCTTGATGTATTTCTTTCCCAGTTTTGAACTAGTCCTTTGTTCCATGGCTAATTCTAACTGTTGCTTCTCTACCTGCATGCAGATTTCTGAGGAGACAGGTAAGGTAGTCTGGTATTCCCATCCCTTTAAGAATTTTCCACATTTTGTTGTGATCCACACAGTCAAAAGGTTTAGCGTAGTCAGTGAAGCAGAAGTAGATGTGTGTGTGTGTGTGTGTGTGTGTGTGTGATAATCAGCTATTGATTCATTTCCATGGAGAACCCTGATTAATACTATGGTATATCAAGGGCTTGCATGTATCTGTCAGCAAGGAGATAGATATTTCATTCATTGTTCAAGTGTTTGCTGTGCTTCAGTTGTGAGCTCACCCCAAAAGTAACAGAGTAGAGCACAGTGAGAGAGTCATTACCCAGAGATGTCCCATGGTTCCTGGAGATTAAGGCCATTACTGAACAAAAGACCAACCCCTACTGACTTCCTGGAGCATTCCAAAGGCAGTGTGTTTGTTAGCTGGAGTAGCCTGCTGTGACAAGACGAGTAGACAGGGCAGCAGTCCTGCAGTGTGAAACCTCTCCATTCGGTATGGCGAGTATGTATGGGGTTCCTGTGACCACGTAGACACTATGGAAAAGAACCAGGTTCAAGAACAGCTTGAAAGCACCCTTCTCAAGGCATTATTCTAATGGAATAAGAAGATCCAGATATTAAGAAGTAATGTGATAAACTATCAGGACACAGATCCTCACTCAACCTACACTTGTACATCCCTAAATGCCTGTTACACAGGATTCCTGCCACACAGAGGTAGATCATAACAGTGTCACCTAAAATATTTATTTATTTTTCTTTCTTTTTATTTTTCAAACTGAATGAACCAGAAGGACCATGTTGAGAAGGAGGAAGAAAACACCCTCAACCCCCATGGTAGATCACTAGCCAAGGTCAGACTTGTCCAGCGCTATGATAGAAGGATGGCTGTTTTGTGTTAGATACCATGAGGTTAGCCAACTGTGAAGTTCGGGGACACAACACACACAAGACTTCTCATCTCTTAAAATGTAACCAATTTTAAACTTAAGGGTTTACCCAAACCACTCTCAATGTCAGAAATATGTTAGAAGGACTCAGAACTCACTGAAAGACATTAATAGTCACAGTTATAGCTTTTGTCCAGCTAAAGAATACTGGTTAGAATCAGCAAAGAGAACAAGTGCCTCAAGAAGAGAAAATGTACCAAAAGTGGAAATTCTGCCTCTCCCCATCGAGTCAGGACAACATTATTCACTTGGCATTGATGTGTGACAGTAGGTGTGGAGTACTGCCAACCAAGGATCTCACCTGAGCTATGTTTAGAATTGTAATTGGTGCTCCTTGGTTGAGTTGTGCACATGGCTAAATGTATGTGCCATCACCTCTCGAGGTAGAGTGGATACTGGGTGGCCCAAAGCCCGCATCATAAATCACTTGTTAGTCTGCTAGCCAAAGCCTCCAGTTAAATAAAGATAGTCTTCTGAGAGATTATCTCCCAGATGAAACAAAGGCAAGACGTCTCTCTTAGGGTAAGATTATATTCTTTACTACACAGACATGAGTTTTGATATAAGAGTTTCTGGTTGGTGAATGGCGTGTGTAGATAGAACATGTTTGAATAAAGGCCTTCCTGGAAAGCAGTTTTTACATCTATTGAATTTAGAATTAAGACATACATACATAACTGGATTATTCTCAATTAGAAATGAGCTCTGTGAAAATAGGGATGGCATCTTTCCTGTCTCTACAGCTCAGTACAGATACTGTTGGTATAGGCTCTGATGAAATATTTGTCTAGTGAGTGAATAAAAGAGGCTTCCATAGCTATTCAGATGGTAAAGAATCTGCCTGCAATGTGGGAGACCTGGGTTCAAGATCTCCTGGAGAAAAGAATGGCTACCCACTCCAGTAGTCTTGGGATTTCCCTAGTGGGAATGAATAAAGACCTATCATAAAACACTAGGTAGACCATCACTGCAGAGCTATTCTGGTATGACATAGGTACTCCTGATGATCATGATAAATTTATAAATGGTCAGAGCCTCAGTGACGAAGTCATTGCCTTCAGTATAAATAGAATAAAGAGAAGGAAGACTATAGTGTTCCAAGCATTACCTTATTAGCCTTCTAGAGATAGCAAAAATATCTAGGAGTTACTGCAGAGTTGCAGCAATTGCTTGTAAGTTTCAAGTGCAGTTTTGTCTCTTCTTTTTGCTTAAAATAATTTATATGATCTGAGCCAAGCAGTTAATAACATAGGATTTATGTCCTGAAAGCTTCAAAAGACAGGTTATGATGCTCTGGAAGGATTCTTTCAGGACAGTTTAAGCCAGTATATGTGTGATATGGCATGACAAATATCTTCCAAAGTACACAGAGTTCACCATTAGTTGCAGTACTGACATATGGTAATATTGTTTGTGAAGTTTTAAGAAAAATGATATTTTATGACTAAAATTCATGAATAATGCCTTTTCTTTTAAATAAACTTTTGATTTTAGAATAGTTTTACGTTTATAGAAAAGTTGTGAAGATTGTACAAAGAATTCCCATACACTTAGCATCATTTTCCCTTATTATTATGATCTTAGATTAATATGGCACACTCTTCACAATTAATGTGCCAATATTGATATGTTAGTATTAGTGAAAGTTTATACTTTATTCAGATTTTCTTGGTTTTTATCTAATATTCATTTTTAGTTTCAGAATCCCACATTACATTTAATCATCATGTCTCTTAAGGCTCCTCTTGGCTGTGACAGTTTCTCAGACTTTCTTTTCTCCCCCTCGCCTTTTTTTAAATAGTCTTGACAGTATGGTCCAATTATTTTGTAGAATGTCTCTCATCAAAAAAACAAAAAACACTATTTTTCTGATGTTTTCTCATGATTAAACTAGGGATAGGCATTTTTTGGGAGAAAGACCACAGAGCTTAAGTGTGATTTTCATCACATCACAAAAAGGGTGCATGCTATCTGCATAACTTATCACTGTTAACTTTTTTGACCTTGAACACTGATTTACAATGAGGATGGAAAGAAAGTCACTGTGTGCAGTGCACACTCAAGGAGTGACTTGTTTTTCACCTCTTAGAAGGTGGATTATCTACATAAATAATTTGGGATTTTTCTAGATGGGATATTTGTCTATATTCTTCCTTGTATTTAGTCATTTTTTAAAAAATGCTTTTTGAATTTGTTACAATATTGAATCTGTTTTATGTTTTGTTTTTGTTTGGCCCTGAGGTATATGAGATCTTAGCTCCCTGACCAGGGATCAAAATCTGTGCCCTCTGCATTGGAAGGCCAAGTCTTAACCCCTGGACCAGCAGGGAAGTCCCTCATTATTAGTATCAGTATAAGCTCATGGATATTTTATTGCACATTAAGTTATAATCCAGTCCTACTTTATTATTATGCTTTAATTGTTTTATATTTAGAAATTGCAACCTCTTTCAGTCACCTTCCATGTCCATTTGACATCTTTAACATGATGTTTTTTTGTTGTTGTTGAACACTTCCTGAACTTCTGGCACTACAAGAAATTCCATGGTCATCTTATATATTTATTGCACCAGCTCTGGAGCTACAGGAAGCCCTGGTGGTTTATTGGAGAGTAGTATTAGAAACCAAATCCTTTGTGCTATATGTTATTTTATTCTAATTTTTTAGTGCAAGGAAATACACACAGACATGCAATAACCTCTTTATATATACATATCTATAAATATTTCTTTGTGTATCCAACTTCTATTCATATTAGGCCAAAGATGAGTTTGTCATATATTCAACACTAATCAATCCATTACATGTTTTGCTCAAGCCTTCTCTCCTTGCATATAATTTCCTACTCCAAACTGAGAAACGTGACTTACCTTCTGCCATCTATTTACTTAATTGTCCAATTCCAGTACCATGGTTTTGGAATTGCTAACTCATACCCCCATGGAAACAACTGTATTTATTAGATTATAGGACTTGTATATATACTCATTATGCCTATTTTCTTATAATTGCTACACTTCTACAAAGTTACAAAGGTCAGTATATTTTCCCTCAACCTCTTTAGTGAGATTAATTCATACACGTGTGATAGGATTAGATTTGTTAGGCAGTTAGAGTAGGGAAGAAGGAGTCCAAAATGTCAGCCAGAGGAGGTGGCTAGAGGAACCACATAGAGGGCAAACAAAGAAAAGAAAAAGCCCTGGAATAAGGAAAACCATGTATCAGAAGTGAAGACTTCTAGCCGGAAAATGCACCCAACATAGCCCTTTCCCTGATTGGTCTCAAGCTCATGCCTCATTTGCATTGGATGCAACCAGTCAGGTCCCATGGATTGCCCAGGGGAGAGAACAAAAGATGTAAAAGGGAAATTTAAAACCGGGTGGGACCACTCATGCTGGTGCTGGTCTGCTCTCACCTCTGGAGAATATACTGCTTACTGCTTGCTCAATAAACCTTGCCTGCCTGAGCTGTTCTGGTCTGCCATTTCAATTCTTTGCTATAGCAGCACAAGAACCAAAGGAGAGAAAACTGGCCTAACAGATCCTTTTGTTATAGTTCATCCTGGAATACCAGGAACTTCTAAATGAAGTTTTGCCTATGTTGTATACATAACATTGTACTATTTGTGCTGTAAATTTCTAAGGGTTTTACAAATGCATAGTATCATACAACCAATATTACAATATAATACAGAATAGTTTTACTCTCTCACCACCCCCTGCCAAATCCCATGGGCTTCACTTACTCAATATTACTCTTCCCCAACTCTTATTTCATCTACGTTTAAGCCATTTCTATGTTTTATTTTTCCATAATGGTATATAAATGAGATTATATAGTTTATAGTCTATTCAGACTTGCTTCTTCTACCTAGAAATATATATTTAAGGGTTATTGTTGTTCGGTTGCTCAATCATGTCCAACTCTTTGCAGCCAAATGGACTGCAGCATGTCAGGCTTCTGTGTCCTTCACCATCTCCTGAAGCATGCTCAAATTCATGTCCATTGAGTCGGTGAGGCCATCCAACCATTTCATCTTCTGTTGTCCTGTTCTCCTCTTGCCTTCAATCTTTCCCAGCATTAGGGTCTTTTCTAATAAGTTGACCCTTTGCATCAGGTGGCCAAAGTATTGGAGCTTCAGCTTGAGCATCAGTCCTTCCAATGAATATTCAGAGTTGATTTCCTTTAGGATTGACTGGTTGGATCTCCTTACTGTCCAAGGGACTCTCTAGAGTCTTCTCCAACACCACAGTTCAAAAACATCAGTCTTTTAGCACTCAGCCTTCTTTATTGTCCAACTCTCATATCTATACATGACTACTGGAAAAACCAGAGGTTTGACTAGATGGACCTTTGTTGGCAAAGTAATGTCTCTGCTTTTTATATGCTATCTAGGTTTGTCATAGCTCTTTTTCCAAGGAACAAGCATCTTTTAGTTTCATGCCTGCAGTCACCATCTGCAATGATTTTGAAGCCCAAGAAAATAAAGTCAGTCACTGTTTTCAGTGTTTCCCCATCTATGTGCTATGAAGTGATGGGACTGGATGCCATGATCTTAGTTTTTTGAATGTTGAGGTTTTTTTCCCCTTCAATTTATTTTTCTTTAGTTAGCTAATTTATTTTAATTGGAGGCTAATTACTTTATAATATTGTGTTTTTCCCCATATTTCAACATGAATCAGCCACAGGTGTACATGTGTCCCCCATCCTGAACCCCCTTCCACTTCCCTCCCCACCCTATCTCTCTGGGTTGTCCCAGAGCACCAGCTTTGAATGCCCTGCTTCATGCATCAAACTTGCACTGGTCATTTATTTTACATATGGCAATATACATGTTTCAATGCTATTCTCTCAAATCATCCCACCCTCGCCTTCTCCCACATAGTCCAAAAGACTCTTCTTTACATCTTGCTGTCTCATTTATAGGATCTTCATTATTATCTGTCTAAATTCCATATATATGCGTTAATATCACTGCAGATGGTGATTGCAGCCATGAAATTAAAAGACGCTTACTCCTTGGAAGGAAAGTTATGACCAACCTAGATAGCATATTCAAAAGCAGAGACATTACTTTGCCAATAAGGGTCCATCTAGTCAAGGCTATGGTTTTTCCAGTGGTAATGGATGGATGTGAGAGTTGGACTGTGAAGAAAGCTAAGTGCCGAAGAATTGATGCTTTTGAAATGTGGTGTTGGAGAAGACTCTTAAAAGTTCCTTGGACTGAAAGGAGATACAACCAGTCCATTCTAAAGGAGATCAGTCCTGGGTGTTCATTGGAAGGACTGATGCTGAAGCTGAAACTCCAGTACTTTGGGCATCTCATGTGAAGAGTTGACTCATTGAAAAAGACTCTGATGCTGGGAGGGATTGGGGGCAGGCGGAGAAGGGGACAACAGAGGAGAGATGGCTGGATGGCATCACCAACTCAATGGACATGGGTTTGGGTGAACTCCGGGAGTTGGTGATGGACAGGGAAGCCTGGTGTGCTGCAATTATGGGTCGCAAAGAGTCGGACATGACTGAGCGACAGAACTGAACTGATACTGTATTGATATTTCTCTTTCTGACTTACTTCACTCTGTATAATAGGTGGCAGTTTCATCCACCTCATTAGAACTGACTCAAATATGTTCTTTTTTGTAGCTGAGTAATATTCCATTGTGAATATGTACCACAACTTCCTTATCCATTCATCTGCTGATGGACATAGGTTGTTTCCATATCCTGGCTATTGTAAACAGTGCTGCAATGAACATTGGGATATGTGTGTCTCTTTCAGTTCTGGTTTCCTCAGTTTGTATGCTCAGCAGAGGGATTGCTGAGTCATAGGGCGGTTCCATTTCCAGTTTTTTAATGTTTAATCTCCACACTGTTCTCCATAGTGGCTGCACTAGTTTGCATTCCCACCAACAGTGTAGGAGGGTTCCTTTTTCTTCACACCCTCTCTAGCATTTGCTGTTTGTAGATTTTTTGATAGCAGCCATTCAGACATGCATGAGATAGTACCTCATTGTGGTTTTGATTTGCATTTCTCTGATAATGAGTGATGTTGAGCATCTTTTCATGTGTTTGTTAGCCATCTGTATGTCCTTGGAGAAATGTCTGTTTAGTTCTTTGGCCCACTTTTTGATTGGGTTATTTACTTTACTGGCATTGAGCTGCATGACCTGCTTGTATATTTTGGAGATTAATTCTTTGTCAGTTGTTTCATTTGCTATTATTTTTCTTCCATTCTGAAGGCTGCCTTTTCATCTTGTTTATAGTTTCCTCTGTTGTGCAAAAGCTTTTATGTTTAATTAGGTCCCATTTGTGTATTTTTGTTTTTATTTCCATTACTCTGAGAGGTGGGTCATAGAGGATCTTGCTGTGATTTATGTAAGAGAGTGTTTTCCTCTAAGAGTTTAATAGTTTCTGGCATTACATTAAATCTTTAATCCATTTTAATTTTATTTTTGTGTATTATGTTAGAAAGTATCTAGTTTCATTCTTTTACAGGTGGTTGACCAGTTTTCCCAGCTCTCATATCTATACACGACTTACTGTTAAGCAGATTGTCTTTTCTCCACAGTATATTTTTGCCTCCTTTGTCAATGATAAGGTGTCCATAGGTGCTTGGATTTATCTCTGGGTTTTCTGATTTGTTCCATTGATCGATAGTTCGGTCTTTGTGCCAGTACCATACTGTCTTGATGCCTGTAGCTTTGTAGTATAGTTTGAAGTCAGGAAGATTGATTCCTCCAGTTCCATTCTTTCTCTAGATTGCTTTGGCTATTTGAGATTTTTTGTGTTTCCATAGAAATTGTGAAATTATTTGTTCTAGTTCTGTGAAAAATATTGCTGGTAACTTGATAGGGATTGCATTGAATCTATATATTACTTTGGGTGGTATACTCATTTTCACTATATTCTTACTTCCAATCCATGAACATGGTATATTTCTCCATCTATTTGTGTCCTCTTTGATTTCTTTCATCAATGTTTCATAATTTTATATACATAGATATTTTGTTTCTTTAGGTAAATTTATTCCTCAGTATTTTATTCTTTTCATTGCAATGGTGAATTGGATTGTTTCCTTAATTTCTCTTTCTGTTTTTTTTCATTGTTAGTGTATAGAAATGCAAGGAATTTCTGTGTATTAATTTTATATCCTGCAACTTGACTATATTCATTAATTAGCTCTAGTAATATTCTGATGGTGTCTTTTGGGTTTTCTATGTAGAGGATCATGTCATCTGCAAACAGTGAGAGTTTTACTTCTTTTCCAATCTGATTTTCTTTCATTTCTTTTTCTTCTCTGATTGCTATGGCTAGGACTTCCAAAACTATGTTGAATAGTATTGGTAAGAGTGGGCACCCTTGTCTTGTTCCTGATTTTAGAGGAAATGCTTTGAATTGTTTGCCATTGAGGATAATGTTTGCTGTGGGTTTGTCATATATAGCTTTATTATGTTGAGGTATGTTTCTTTCATGCCTGTTCTGGAGAATTTTTTTTTTAATCATAAATGGGTATTGATTTTTGTCAAAGGCTTTCTCTACATCTATTCAGATAATCATATGGCTTTTATCTATCAATTTGTTAATATGGTATATCACATTGATTTGTGAACATTGAAGAATCCTTGTATCCCTGGGATAAAGCCCACTTTGGCCATGATGTATGATCTTTTTAAGATGTTGTTGGATTCTGTTTGCTAGAATTTTGTTAAGGATTTTTGCATCTATTTTCATCAGTGATATTTGGCTGTAGTTTCTTTTTTTGTGGCATCTTTTTCTGATTTTGGTCTTAGGATGATGGTGGCCTCATAGAGTGAGTCTGGGGGTTTACCTTCCTTTGCAATTTTCTGGAAGAGTTTAAGTAGGATAGGTGTTAGCTCTTCTTCAAATTTTTGATAGAATTCACCTGTGAAGCCATCTGGTCCTGGGTTTTTGTTTGTTGGAAGATTTTTGATTACACTTTCGATTTCTGTGCTTGTGATGGGTCTGTTAAGATTTTTGTTTCTTCCTGGTTCAGTTTTGGAAAGTTTTACTTTTCTAAGAATTTTTTCATTCCTTCCAAGTTGTCAATTTTATTGGCATATGGTTGCTGATAATTGACTCTTAGGATCCTTTGTATTTCTGTCTTATCTGTTGTGATTTCTCTATTTTGATTTCTATTGTTATTGATTTGATTCTTCTCCCTTTTTTTCTTGATGAGTCTGCCTATTTGTCTATTTTATTTATGTTCTCAAAGAAACAGCTTTCAGTTTTGTTGATTTTTGGTATATTCTACTTCATATTTTTTCACTTATTTCTGTCCTGATTTTTATGATTTCTTTCCTTCTATTAACTTTGGGTTCTTCTGTTCTTTTTCTAATTGCTTTAGGTGCAAAGTTAGGTTGTTTATTTGATGTTTCTCTAGTTTCTTTAGATAAGCTTATATTGCTATGAGCTTCCCTCTTAGCACTGCTTTTATGGAATCCCATTGTTTTGTGCTGTTGTGTTTTCATTTTCATTTGTTTCTATGCATATTTTGATTTCCTTTTTGATTTCTTCCATGATCTGTTGGTTATTCAGGAGTGAGTTACCTTCCATATGTGTGTATTTTTAATAGTTTTTCTTCCTGTAGTTGACTTCTAATCTTACTGCATTGTGATCAGAAAAGATGCTTGGAATGATTTCAGCTTTTTTAAATTTACCAAGGCTAGACTTATGACTTAGGATGTGATCTATCCTTGGGAATGTTCCGTGTGCACTTGAGAAAAAGGTGAAATCCATTGTTTTTGGGTAAAATGCCTTAAGGATATCAATTAGGTCTAACTGGTTTATTACATCATTTAAAGCTTGTGTTTTCTTGCTACTTTTCTGTTTAGTTGATCTATCCATAGGTGTGAGAGGGGTATTAAAGTCCCCCACTGTTATTGTGTTACTGCTAATTTCCCATTCCATATTTGTTAATATTTGCCTTATGAATTGAGGTGCTCCTATTTTGGGTGCATATTTATTTATAATTGTTATATCTTCTTCTTGGATTGGTCCTTTGATCATTATGTAGTGTCCTTCTTTGTCTCTTATCATGGTCTTTATTTCAAAGTCTATTTTATCTGGTATGAGTATTGCTACTCCTGCTTTCTTATGGTCATTTGCATGAAATATCTTTTTCCAGCCCCCCACTTTCAGTCTTTATGTGTCCCTAGGTTTTAGGTGAGTCTCTTGTAGACAGCATATACATGGGTCTTATTTTTGTATCCATTTGACTGGTCTTTGTCTTTTGGTTGGAACATTTGACCCATTTACATTTAAGGCAATTATTGATAAGTACAATCGTGTTACCATTTACTTTTTTGTTTTGGCTTTGTTTTTATAAACTTCTGTTTCCTGTCTAGAGAAGCTCCTTTAGCATTTGTTGAAGAGCTGGTTTGTTGGTGTTGAATTCTCTCAGCTTTTGTTTGTAAAGCTATTGACTTCTCCTTCATATCTGAATGAGATCCTTGCTGGCTAGAGTAATCTAGTTGTAGGTTTTTCTCTTTCATTGCTTTAAGTATGTCCTGCCCTTCCCTTATAACCTGAAGAGTTTCTATTGAAAGATCAGCTGTTATCCTTATGGGGATCCCTTTGTGTTATTTGTTGCTTTTCCCTTGCTGCTTTTAACATTTTTTTGGTGTGTGTTTGATCTTTGTTAGTTTGATTAATATGTGTCTTGGGGTGTTTTGCCTTGAGTTTATTCTGTTTAGGACTCTCTGGGTTTCTTAGACTTGGGTTGCTGTTTCCTTCCCCATTTTAGGGAAGTTTTCGACTATTATCTCCTTAAGTATTTTCTTGTGACTTTTCCTTTTGTCTTCTTCTTCTGGCACATCTATGATTGGAATGTTGGGGTGTTTGACATTGTCCCAAAGGTCTCTGAGGTTGTCCTCATGTCTTTTAATTCTTTTTTCCCTTCTGCTTCATATATTTCCACCATTCTATCTTCCACCTACTTATCCTATCTTCTGCTTCAGTTATTCTACTGTTGGTTCCCTCCAGAGTGCTTTTAATCTCAGTTATTGCACTGTTTGTTATCAATTGACTTTTCTGTATTTCTTCTAGGTCTTTGTTAAACATTTCTTGCATTGCCTCAATCCTTGTCTGTGGTCTATTTATTTGTAACTCCATTTGGTCTTCAAAATTTTGGATCATCTATACTATCAGTATTCTGAATTCTTTTTCAGGTAGACTCCCTAGTTCCTCTTTTGTTTGGTTTGGTGGGTTTTTATCATGTTCCTTCACCTGCTGAATATTTCTCTGCTTTTTCATTTTGTTTAGATTGCTGTGTTTTGAGTGCCCTTTCTGTAGACCGGAAGTTCGTGGTTCCTCTTAATTACAGAGTGTGCTTCCTAATGGTGGGATTGAACCAGTGGTTTGTCAAGGTTTCCTGGTTGGGTGCACTTGCATCTGTGTCCTGGTGTGTGGAGCGGGATCTCTTCTTTATGGAGTGCAATGAAATGTCCAGTAGTGAATTTTGGGGTGTCTATGGGTTTGGGATGGCTTTGGGCGCCAATCTTTTAATGTTCAGAGTTGTGTTCCTGTTTTGCTGGGGAATTAGCATGGTGTCTCTTGCATTGGTACTTGTTGGCTCCTGGGTATAAGTTGGTTTCAATGTAGGTATGAAGACTTTTGGGTGAGCTCTTGTCTATTAATGTTCCCTGGTTTCAGGAGTTTTCTGATATTCTAAAGTTCTGGGTTTAAGCCTCCTGCTTCTGGCTTTTGGGCCTTCTTTTACAGTAGCCTCAAGGCTTCTCCATCTGTACAGCACAGAAGATAAAGTTCCTAGGTTAACAGTGAAACAACTCCACAGCCAGCAACACCCAGAGAGATTCCCTGAGTTGTATAGAGAAGAGAAGAGGGAGGAGGAACATAGAGGTGACCCAGGAGGAGAAAAGGAGTCGTCAATATGGGATAGAGCAATCTAGCTAGTAATCAAATCCCTAAGTGCTCTCCACAGCCCAGAACACCCAGAGAGATTCCCAGAGTTATATAGAAAGAGAATAGGGAGGAGGAGAATAGAGGTGACCTGGAGAAGAAAAGGGAGAGTCAAAAGGGGAGAGAGTATTCAAGCCAGTAATCAAATCCCTGAGTGAAAATGGATACTGAAGATTAGATTCCTGAAGGTACAAAATTGATAACAAATATTAAATAGCTAATATTAAAAACCTAAAATAGAGGTTACACTCTCAAAAATACAGTATAAAATTTACAAAACAAAATTAATCACAAAAATTGAAGTATATGGAATTTGTTTTTAAAAAATAGGGGTTTTTTTTTGAAAGGTAGTAGTAGGCTATAAAGATGATAGTTAAAGAAGTAATAAAGAACTAAATTTTTTTAAAATTAAAAAGTGATAATAGTAAAATTATATCTAGGCATTTCTTTGGAGCTGTTGTGGGCAGTGTGGGTTCAGTTCAATGTCAGATTGTCCCTTGTTCCAGCCTGTACTTGTTCTCAAGTTCTATAGGTGCCTCTCAAATGCACAGTCTCAGCATCAACTTCAGGGTTTTAATCTGTTATACCTGTTACTCCAGAGTGGTTTCCTCTTCTTCTTCTTCTTTTTTTTTTTTTTTGGCTTCCTCTGATTGTAAGTCTCTTCAGTGTCCAATTTCCACCCTGACACAAGGGCGCGAAGGTGGCCACTTATTTAGGCTCACTTGTTCAGTTGTGTTGTGGGGAAGGAGGAACACTGTAAACAAATACCACTGGCATGCGTGGGGAGTTCTCATAGTGGATGGACCACACTGGGTTTGCCACAGCCCAAGGCAGTGTATATTTCCTGGGCCTACACTGCTCAGGTTCCAGGGTGCTCTGCAAGGGTACTCTCCCAAGTGGGCCTTGCATTTCATGCACTTCCCAGGTCTAAGCCACTCAGGTTCTTGGTGCTCCCCAGGGGCACAGACCCGAATTGGCTGTGCATTTTGTGCCCTTCCCAGGACAGAGCATCTCAGGTGACCTGGTGCTTGGCGAGTGCACTGTCTCAGGTGGGCTGTGCATCTTATGCACCTCTCCAGTCCCAGCTGCTTGGTCTCTGAGGCGTGCTATGAGAGCACAGTCCCAGGTGTGCCATGTGTCTCCTCTGGGGAGCTGATCTCAGGCTGTGACACTCCTGGCTGATGTGAACTGTTCAGGATCCCAGGAAAACGTGGTTAGCAGCTGGGAACCTGCTCACAGTTTGGTGGAAGATGGGGTCTCTGGGGCCGAGATTGCAGCAGCCCCTTGCCTTCCAGCACTGGCTGTCACACACCTGCCTCTCTGCCTCTGGGGAGAGAGGGCCCTGTATGGCAGTTCTTCTTTGGTATTCACTTAATCCTTTGTTCTGTGAGTGCACCAGGGGTCACTGTGTGGTGTTAGAGCCTATCATGGGAAAGTTTTTTTTTTTTTTTTTCTTTTGTCTCTCAGTGGATCCCATGGTTTGCACTGCTATTTCATATTAGCTCCCTCAGATTTTCCTCAGGGCATTCACGCCTGGTCCTTACCCTAAGGACCAATGATGCAGCCTATTCCTCCCTGCCCAGCCCCCACTCTCTGGTGGTGGATGCAAGCATCTGTCCTCTTCTCTGTCTCTGCTTGTAGTTGTGGTGAGGTGCACATTCTGTGGGTTTTTTTTTTTTCCTTCTCCTGGTTATATTGCTCTCTGAGATTCCAAAATTCCCCATAGACACGCCTGTGAGAGGGTTTCCTACTGTGTGGAAACTTCTCCTCCTTCATGACTCCCTCTCCAGGATGGGTCTCCATCCCTAAATCCTTTGTCTCTGTTTCCATCTTTTATATTTTGTCCTATCTCCTTTTAAAGAGACTGGACTGCCTTTCTCAGTGTCTGATGTCCCCTGCCAGTGTTTAGAAGTTGTTTTGTGGAAGTTGCTCAACATCCAAATGATCATTTGATGAATTTGTGGGGGAGAAAGTGGTCTCCTTGTCCTATTCCTCCACCATCTTGGGAAATGAATGTTGAGTTTTAATCCAGCTTTTTCACTCTCCTCTTTCACCTTTATCAAGAGACTATTTAGTTCTTCTTCACTTTCTGCCATAAAGGTGGCATTATCTGCATATTGGAGGTTATTGATATTTCTCCTGGTAATCTTGATTTAGCTATGCTTCATCCAGCCCAGCATTTCACATGATGTACTCTGCATTTAAGTTAAATAAGCAAGATTACAATATACAGCCTTGATGTACTCATTTTCCAATTTGGTACCAATCCGTTGTTCCATGTCCAATTCTAACTGTTACTGCTTGACCTGCATGCAGATTTCTCAGGAAGCAGGTAAGGTGGTCTGGTATTCCCTACTCATTAAGAATTTTCCACACTTTGTTGTGATCCACACAGTCAAATTCTTTAGCATAGTCAATGAAGCAGAAATAGATGTTTTTCTAGAATTCTCTTGTTTTTTTTCTATGATACAATGGATGTTGGCAGTTTGATCTCTGGTTCCTCTGCTTTTTCTAAATCCAGCTTGAATATCTGGAATTTTTTGGTTCATGTACTGTTGAAGCCTAACTTGAAGAATTTTGAGCATTATTTTGCTAGCATGTGAGATGAGTGCAATTGTGTGATAGTTTGAACATTCTTTGCATTGCCTTTCTTTGGGATTAGAATGAAAACTGACCTTTTCCAGTCCTGTGGCCACTGCTGAGTTTTCCAAATTTGCTGGCTTATTGAGTGCAGCACTTTCACAACATCATCTTTTAGGATTTGAAATAACTCAGCTGGAATTCCATCACCTCCACTAGCTTTGTTCTTAATAATGCTTCCTAAGGCCCCTTTGACCTCTCACTCCAATATGTCTGGGTCTAGGTGAGTGATCACACCATTGTGATTATCTGGGTCATTAAGTTTTTTTTTTTTTTTAATAGTTCTTCTGTGTATTCTTGCCACCTCTTATTATTATCTTCTGTTTCTGTTGGATCCACACTGTTTCTGTCCTTTATTGTGCCCATCTTTGCATGAAATATTACCTTGGTATCTCTAATTTTCTTGAAGGGATTTCTAGTCTTTCCCATTCTATTGTTTTCCTCTATTTCTCTGCATTGATCACTTAGGAATGCTTTCTTACCTCTCCTTGCTATTCTTGGAACTCTCCATTCAGATGGGTATATCTTTTGTTTTCTCCTTTACCTTTCACTTTTCTTTTTTCAGTGATCTCTAAGGCCTCCTGAGACAACCATTTTGGCATTTTGCTTTTCTTTTGGATGCTATTTCATATTTAATAGTACTCTCTTTTTATATATTTATTCCACACAAAGTCTCTAGATTTTATTCTATCTGTATTTAGGAAGAAATTTTATGTTAGGAGACATAAACTAGCTCAAAGAAATGTAAAACACTGTGAGATTCAGCCTATGGTGACTTTCTTCTCTTTGCCATTGCAAGTCTACTTTTCACATTTCTTGCTTGTATTCTAAGCCTGGAAAGCTGACTTTTGTGAAATTCATTGATGGGCTCCTCTGTTCTCTGATCTTGATTAGATTAAGCCAAAGGGGATATAAGGGCAATCTGTTTGTGACTTCTGTCACTCCATTGGTCGCCAGTGTTGATTCAGCTGATCTGGCTGGCTAGGTGGGTGTCTCCTTCCTCCCTCACCACTCCATGTGCTCTCTCCTGAAGCTTCATGCTCCGTTGAAGAGAATGACCATCCCTGATAGAGGAGGACTCGTCTTCAGTCAAGGGTATACAAGTAGCTGCACTCCCCTGCTAGAACTTCCAAAGAAGCTCTCAAGATTAAGCCAATGGATATTCCTGCAGAAGATAAAGTTGGAGAGCAAAGCTATGATTTTATACCGTTTTTTCCCTCTACTTAGCAAGCTGGTTATATGTCTTAAAAGTCACAGTTCTATTCAAGGTGGATTTGACTGCAGAATTTCTCATTCTGGTTTCTAGTGATCAACTTATTCCCTTTTCTCCTTGAACCTAATGGTAGTAAGAAGATAATGGTATTGCATTATCTCTTCTGGTTTCCCTAAATCCATGCCCAACCTTTTGTAAATAATGAGAGATATACATGAGGTTTTGCTTAGTCTGACTCTCTGCAATCCCATGGACTCCTCTGTCCAGGCTCCTCTGTCCATGGAACATTCCAATCTAGAAAACCGGAGCAAGTTGCAATTTCCTACTCCAGGGGATCCTCCTGATCCAGGGATCGAACCCACATCTCTTGCATAGTCAGGTAGATTCTTTAGTGCTAGCCACCTGGGAATAAATCCTTTATTAAATCTTTTTTGAATTATGCTATTTTGAGACTACCATATCATTACTCTTGGGATCCTAACTTAATCCTGCAGCCTGTACCTCCCTGCCCAGCCCCCACTCTCTGGTGGTGGATGCAAGCATCTGTGCCTCTTCTCTGTCTCTGCTTGTAGTTGTGGTGAGGTGCACATTCTGTGGGTTTTTTTTTTTTTTTTTTCCTTCTCCCGGTTATATTGCTCTCTGAGATTCCAAAATCTGATTCAGGCTTTTTTTCATGAACACTCAGACTTGACTTCACTAAACATACCTCCTGAAAAAATATAGGAAGATACTGTGTTTTACTCCATACAGCTATGCATGGACTTCACTTCCTCCTTCCTGCACTCAGAGATTCAGGATCAGGGGGACTAGAATACTAAAGTCCCACCTCAGCTTTGTCCTTGTAGCACCTTGGTTAAAGTTACTAGTTCTCTGTCATTTTTTCCCCCTCTGATTTTTAATGAGAGAAATTCCTTTGTGCATGAGGCATATTTTAAATCCTCAGGATTAAGTATCATTAATGGCTGAGGTTCTTGTCCAATTAATAGATCTGAATTATAAAAATAAACAATAGGTAAAAGATAGAATATCTAGCTTGATATCCTCTGCCTTAAGATTTGAATTGCCTAACTCTGTGGGCAGGTAATGTAAACCCATACTCAAAATTTTTACTGATCTCAGTAAAGTCAAATAACTATCTACTCCACAGTAGAAGGTTTCCAATGAAATAGACCTGCCAAGAGTTAATTGAATCATCTTTTCCTCATAGGTGTCATATCAAGTACTCAGCTTAATTTTACCCTGTTGGAATGTTGGGCAGTAGCAATATTTAGACAAGGCTTTGTTATGATGAGCAATGCTGTGAAGCCCATGGATAGCTTCTATCTTCACCATTATGGTCCTGCTATTCACTGGTCATTATTCAAACACTACAGTGGCTGAAGGGTAGTAATCCATAGGAGAGAGCATCAGGTTGACTTTGTTGGAGAGAGCTTTCATTATGATTGATTTTTTTCCTTCATAGAATTAACACAAGATGCACAGATCTGCATATTTTGTGCTCATTTTCATAATACACATTTGCCCTAAAACTTTTTAACCCTATAATTTTCAGCCTTTTTTTTTTTTTTTAATCAAGTCCTGGTTAGCTGGACAAGCCATTCACCTCTGCCCAGATTAAATATTTATACTTCTGACTACCTTACTGTCTGCATTTGAAATTAATATTTAAGTGTCTTCCCACTGGAGCTCTGTCCACAGGGAAGATTATTATTTACCCCACAAACTCTTCACATGATGTCTTCACATATCAAGAATACGTCTAGCATCACTGGGCTCCTGAATCAAGGCAGCTTCCTCGAGCTTCAGACTTCTCTATTATTGTGGGCAATTCTTTAATTTTTAGCTTTCAAATCACTACGTATGCTCTGTGATGACCTAGAGGTATGGGATGGGGGTGAGGTCGGAGGGAGGCTCAAGAAGGAGGGGACATATGTATACTTATAGCTGATTCATTCTGTTGCACAGCAGAAATTAACAGCAGTGTAATACAACTATAGTTGAAGTAAAAAATAAAAGCAAACAAACAAACAAACAAATTCACCATATATAAATGGATAAAGTAACTGTCCCTCAAAATCCAAATTAATGTGGTCTCCGAATCCCATTACATTGTGCTTACATTGATTACATTGTGCTATGCCTCTTTTTGAGTTGTAGAAAGTTTGAATTCTATCAACTTACCTTTTACTTGCCTGTGGCTCAGATAGTAAAGAATCTGCCTGCAATGCAGGAGAGCCGGGTTCAATTCCTGGTTCAGAAAGGTCCTCTGGAGAAGGGAATGGCAATCCACTCCAATATTCTTGCCTGGAGAATCTCATGGACAGAGGAGCCTGGCGGGCCACAGTCAATGGGGTTGCAGAGTCAGACACGATTGAGCGACTAACACTACTTCTGCTACGTTTTACTTTAGATATAATGTCTTATACTTCAGGCCATTGTAATTCTAAAATCTAAACTGATATTGTAAGCTCCTGAAGGTTTGTGGCATTAATTATTTTTACCCTTGTCATGTATGGTGTCTTATTAGAACAGTACTGTTGGTATGGTGTCAGTATAGTGGGCATAGTGTGTGAAACTAAAAGACAGCATTCCTGCAGAACATACTGGGACAAAGAACCAGAGTTAACATAGCCCTAAGGCATTTCTGTGAACGTGTACTGCTATCCTTGCTGTGTAAATGGGAATTTATTCCAATCCTCCCTTATGCTGTGATTCAGGAAAAAGACATTGGTCATGTTAATATCGCTACTAAGTATGACCTTGTTGATGTGCTGCATTAAATATCCATAGCTGGCAAAACAGTTATGATTGAGGCCATCAAGTAGTTAAGCATATAACAAATAACCCACCATTATTTACATATGCCTCCTTTATTTTGTAGAAATCTAAGAGATTAATTAAATAGTTCTATGATGTGTGCCATCAACCTGTATCCTCAAGACTTTGATGATGGCACTGAATTCTGTAATTCTTTTCTATTTGAGTTATCATTTCTAAATTACTGCCTTGGTTGTTGGGGGGGGTTGGGTTTCAGGAATTTCTGTTTAATTCTTCCTAATATAATGAGCCCTGCTGTACAAATATGAATACAAAATCAATGTGGGTTTGGTCTACTTTTAAGTATGCATGTGTGCTAAGTCGCTTCAGTCATGTTCAACTCTTTGAGACCCTCTGGGCTGTAGCCTGCCAAGCTCCTCTGTCCACAGGATTCTCGGGCAAGAATACTGGAGTGGGCTGCCATGCCCTCCTCCAAGGGATATTCCCAGCCCAGGGATCAAACTCAGGTCTCTTATGTCTCCTGGCTTGGTGGCAAGTTCTTTATCAGTAGTGCCACCTGGGAAGCTTCTAAGGATATTGGTCTAAAATACATGTTCAGTAACTGGAAAATAATTTCAGGCTGTGTTTGGGTCCATCTTGTTCTTTGTGAGTTAGATTTGGACTAAGACTCTGTTTTTCACTTGCCTCCTGTAAGCTCCCATTCTAAGCCAGAGACAATGTTGGTGGTTTGGATCTCCTGATATTAGTGTTACCTCAGACATTGGAAACTCTTGTCTCCAGTTCATTGCTGTGAAATGGAAGAATTATATACTTGCAATCACATTGTACGGGTGTTCCTCAGAGGGAATGGACCTTCCCTTTAGTTAATGAATTCTGAATCTATAAACTGACTTAGATATGGAGCTGGTTAAGGGACGGCAATTTTCAATTGTGGTAGTTGTTGTGAATCATCTGATCACTGGCTCTTGATTTTTATGCCCCTGTTCATTAAGTCGAGCTTCCCAGGTTGCTCAATGGTAAATAATTCACCTGCCAGTGCAGGAAACACAGGTTTGATCCCTGGGTCTGGAAAATCCCCTGGAGGAAGAAATGGCAACCGACTCCAGTATTCTTGCCTGAGAATTCCACAGACAGAGGAGCCTGCTGGGGTCCATGAGTCAGACATGACTTAGCAACTGAGCTAACACCCATTAAGCTTTCAAGCTATTTTCCCCTTGGAGCATCATGATATATTAACTGTCACTACAGATAACTTAGGTCAAGATGATCTGACTGCTAGTCTAGCCTTAATGCCAATTTGAGAATTATGTTCACATTGCCTCAAGTGGTTAAGTTCTGCCAGCACTCACACTTAGGAATCTTAACATTATCACTAATTTGGGGGAGCTCATTTTAATGTCAGTGCTTCCCACTTAACACCAGCCTGCGTAGAACAGCTTCTGCTAAAGATACCAGGGCTTTTCTGTGAAATCCTTATTACGTTAATAAAGGAATGTCTTCTAGGTCTTCTTGGAGGATATAGTCTCGTGGTTGATTTTCAGATCTTACATATTATATCCATTCTAACAATCCCACTTTTCTGTGCCTTCTGATCTTTTCTTTACAACTATGTTAAAGACAATTATGGAATTCCCAACTTGTTAAAGTGAGGTATTTTCAAGTCTAGGCACGAAGAAGCCATCTCAGCAAACTGTCAGGATCAACTCTAAGAGTCCGTACAAGGGAGGCATTTTGTCTCCAGTAAGTGGACATGAACTACTTCTTCTGGCTGGGAGAGTGGGATTTGAGGCTGAAGATTTTCAGAATTCTCCACCTACAGGTCCCCATCCCAGGTAGAAGCTTCTCATTATTTTCCTTTAGAGCCCATAATCTGACACAGAAGATCTTTGAGAATATACTTTAGTCTCCTTTGTAGCTCTACCACTTTTATAATTAGTTCCCAAGCCTGTTTTCCTGCATATTGTACCCTGAAGCTGCAGAAGATGAAATTATTCTGAAACTACACAGCAACTTACTAGCTTTGATAATATTCCTTTAGCTGGCAATTAGCTATCCTGAACTTGTCTTCTTTCAGCAAGGCCCCCAAGCCATGAAGGGCAGCTGTCCTATACCACAGTTCTCTCAATTATTATTGCTCTCAATCATTCACATGCTACTTTATTCATTGTGATACCACTCATTCTAGTGGAATTCCTTACATATTACAAGAGTGTCTTAAGACAGTGTGATTATCTATTCCAAAAATCCCATCTTGAAGACCAGCTTGGTATAGCCCCTCTTGGTACCAATTGTTTTAGCTCTGGATTTTTTAGTAAAATAGCCTGAGGCAAAGCATTCAGAGTTAAACATTGATTAATTAGCTAGTTAATTAATTAGACTTTTCAATCTCAGAGCAGTAAGAGTGAGGGGGGAAAAAGAAGATAAACATCAAATACAATCTGTACAATCCAGTGTATGACTAAGTGGTCATATTGTTTTATAGGAGAACACTCTACAGTCAGTTGCTTGATCACATATGATATCTCTGGAGAGGTAGTATGATATTCATGTAATTTTCATAAGTTCACTGTGGGGGAGGGAGACTTTATCTGTTGGCTCCTTCTTGTCTTTGTCTCTCAATGGTCATTAATTCCCTTACACTTGTAAATTATGTTTCCCATTGTCTTTGAGAAATCAGAGATTTAATGCCATGTGTTATAGCTATTCAACTGAGCATAGGAATGGTGGTAGTAAAATAAATCCTCCTTGGATTTATTCAGATAAGACTTGTGCACTGCAGCTGGCATGACACAGACAGGTCTGTAACCCAGCTCTAGTTACTCTGGTTTCCATCTCCTTGTGTGATAATAGCTAGGGCTTTTCATTGAGCAAGTATCAGAGGGTATTGATTGCCAGTGGGAATGAGGAAATCTCTGTATATATGTAAATTGCATCTCATACAATACTGAAATAGAAAACTATTAAGAAAATCAATGCAAAACTACTGTAACAACAAATTCTTTTCCATCTCTTTCAATACTAAGTCTTTCCTAAATTTAGCTAATAAATTATCTATTTATTGCTTATCCTGTACCAGGTATTCTGATAATCTGTCTATGCATATTCTCTCATTTCATTTTTTAAACAGTATAAGAAAGACTCTACTATTGCCCCCTTTCTAAAAGAATAAAATTAAGACCTGGATGAAGGAACATGCCAAGTTTATACAGCTAGGAAACAATGGAGCCAGAGAAAATTCCAACCTAGCTAGTGGGCCTCCAGATAGTCTTTTTGGCAGAGATATGAGCAGTGCACAGTGGTTCTTACAGATCTTGTTCAACTTTTGCAGTTTTCATCTTTATCTTGATATAAAACCTTGGGCAGGAATCTAGAAAACCTCAAGATAATAAGTTATATATTATTACTAATAATACGTGTGTGTGTGTCTGCTCAGTTGTTTCTGATTCCTTGTGACCCCATGGACTACAGTCTGTCAGGCTCCTATGTACATGGGATTTTCCCAGCAAGAATACTGAGTGGGTTGCCATTTCATTCTCCGGGGGATCTTCCCCACCCAGAGATTGAACTCGCATCTCCTGTGTCTCCTGTATTGGCACGTGAATTCTTTACCACTGAGCCATCTAGGAAGTCCTTATACAGTACTATAGTAAGGTAAAATTAAGATAACAGAATTACTTACATCATAGTTGTGATTATAAAATTGTGGCAAATAAATAAATTAACCCAAGAGAAAAACTTAGTTTATTTCTGGTAAATGGTTAAGAGTGCAATACCAGTTAGCTATTACTGCTCTTATTATTGCCATTATTATTACTATTAAAGTTGGCCATTTCTTTTACAAAAATCTAAGCATGATATATTAGATGGAAGATATATTAAGGTCACTCAGAAAGATTGATACTTCTTATACTTAGTGATTGATATAAGCAAATTATCGATACTTCAGCCCTAAGACAGGGCATCATCTTATCCTGCCTATTCCATTCCTAGTTATCCTAATTTGCTTCTATTATTATTATTATTTTCCCTGAATCCTAAACTTTCTTGACTCCATTTCAGAGAGTCTTATCCTCTGGCTTTGAGCTTTGTCTTGGTTCCCATCATAACACCTGCTTTCTGGGGGGTCTTACTGCTTGAATGAAACTGGGGACTCAATCCTGACTCATGTGGCCCATGTGAGCATACCCTGATTTGTACTAGCTCTTGGCTTGGCTCACTTCTTTTGAGGTTTTCTTCTGTGCATTCCAGGCACTGACATAGTGCCCTTTTCCTTTGTGATCCTGAGATCAACAAAAGAATCACTCAGTCGTTCCTCAGGCATCTACTGTACACCCACATTTTGCACTTCAGAGGGCTCTTCCTATTTTGTCAAGTAAGTAAAACAAGTTTTTGGGAAAAAATGTACTTATTTCATGGAATCTTGAATTTAGATCTGCATAGGTCTTTCTTGATCATCTCTTCATGCTCAGCAAGTTATCTAGGAACAAAGACCTTGGCTGGACTCTCAGTGGGATTGTCAAACTTAGCAGATAAAAATATGGTACTCACAATTAAATGTGAATTTCAGATAAATGAAAATTTTTCAAAGTACAAAGTAGATCCAACCATTGCTGAAGACATACCTATATTAAGAAATCATTTGTTGATTATCTGAAATTCAGATTTAACTGGAGTCCTATATTGTATCTGGAGAAGGCAATGGCACCCCACTCCAGTACTCTTGCCTGGAAAATCCCGTGGATGGAGGAGCCTGGTAGGCTGCAGTCCATGGGGTCCTTAAGAGTCGGACACTACTGAGCGACTTCATTTTCACTTTTCACTTTCATGCGTTGGAGAAGGAAATGGCAACCCACTCCAGTGTTCTTGCCTGGAGAATCCCAGGGATGGTGGAGCCTGATGGGCTGCCGTCTGTGGGGTCGCACAGAGTTGGACACGACTGAAGCGACTTAGCAGCAGCAGCAGGATATTGTATCTGGCGACCTTATCACAGAATGACACCTCCTGTCACATTTATCTCTAGAGACAATCATTTAGGTCCTTGTTACCTGACAGTAATTGAAAAATAGTCATTTTCCCTATAACTTATTTTTATCTTGATCTCGACTTTCTATCTCCTTAGGGTGAAACTATCCTAGGGTGACCTTACATCTTGTTTGTGTGGAAGGTCTCACTTTATTTCTGTTGTCTTGACATAATTGCTAACTATCTTTTTCTCTTTCAGAAATGTCTTGGTTTGAATGATAAATGATATGGTCACAGATGCTTCATTCCAACCTTGAATTCCTGCTGACCCTATTAGTAATTAAGTTTTTGGCTTCTTTCATTCAAAGCCACACTCTTAATCTCCAGGCGGTGCTACCATTCTGATGAACTCTTACTTCACTTCCACAAAGCACCAGGTTATACCATGCTGCTTAAGCTAACACAGACAGATAAATGACTCCTGAACAACTATTATTAATTATACTATAACTTTGTGTACTTGTTACCATGTGTACAGAGAACAGCAGAATTGAGCAAATGTTTGATGAATTCTGTAAATATGAGTGATTAACACAGATGTCAGGAGAAAAATATGCAAATGCTATTGGTTTGAAGGTATTTAGGCAATTTGCACTTCCTTTGTAATACGCGAGGAAGATGATGTTTATGTATGGTATAGAGCAACAATTGATTAGACTATATTTTTAGAGTGATTGTGTAGAAGTAAAATAATTTTGTTTATATTGCCTTAGGTCACTATTTCTATTTCACAGTGTTGATTAGACACCATTCTTATATCAAAAAATAAAATATTCAGTCAAAGAATAAAGTTGCAATTTTATTCCTATGAAATGTCAAATAACTTGAATGATTGATTTCTCCTCTTGATTTATCCATTTATATTTTATATTCAGGTGTACTTGTGTTTGAGAAAAGTCTTACAGACATAGACTATTATTCACGTCCATAGCTATGTGCTGCTGAGTCAGAATCATCCTTTTATAAGCATCACATAAATATAGTCAGACTGCATCAGAAACCAAAATAACTGTCTCCATCTTTTAACAGAATAATGAGGGAAAAATACTGCTTTTAGTTAATGTGATTTTTTCTGCATGTATTGATTTCATATAAGCCAAAATATAAAGAGTGTTCAAAACAGAAGGAAAAAGAGCATCTCTCAGTAAGAAATCATATTTAAAAATATTTATTTCTAAATGTCTTTCACTTAAATATTAAAAAAGTATTTAGAATTTACTAGAGGAAAAAAAACATGTAATTATATTCCTTTTATGTTAACTCAACCAATATAAATGCATTGTTATATTTTAGCAACCATGATTGGATTTTATTTTTAGATAGTAAAATAATAGTTGTCTTAATGAATCTAAATCAAAGGCTTTTCAGGAAAACTTAATTTGAAATACTGCTGCTAATTACATCAGTATTTTAATGACCTCCAAGGAAAACAGCAAATGGTTTCTGAATATTTAGAAATGATGTAGATATTTCAAGAAGAAAAATGGAAATAAAAATTTTAAAAGTATAATGTCATAGTTACTTCATTAGTGTGAAAAGGCATCAGTAAGAAAATTTTCAGTGAATTCAAAATGATCTTGTGAGGAGCTAGCATTAAGGTCACCCTGACCATAGTGTGGAGAATGACTAAGATGGATTCAAAGACAGGAGCACAGAGATAAAATTATTAATATTAAATATACTCAGTCTTTTTGTATATCAGGTTTTTTTTTTAATATCAGTTTTACTCAATAAAGGATCTTCGCTAGTAGCTCAGCTGGTAAAGAATCTGCCTACAATGTGGGAAACCTGGGTTCAATCCCTGGCTTGGGAAGAAGATCCCAGGGAGGAGGACCTCAGTTTTCTTGCCTGGAGAATCCTCATGGACAAAGGAGCCTGGGAACTGTACTCCATGGGGTCCCAAAGAGCAGGACATGACTGAGCGACTAAGCACAGCACAGCACATACTCAATAAAACTGTCTTTATAAAAGAGGACCATTGCAGTAATTCTAGTGAAATATGGTTTTGTTTTGTAGCAGAATGACCTTGGAAATGAAGATAGAAAATGATTAGGTTAGACAAATATTTTTAGAGACAGAATTTATGAATGTTATTGAATGATTGAGTAGAGCGGGGAGTGTAGGGAATGCTGAAGAACAAGAATGGCTTCTAGATTTCTGAAACGAACAGCAAAAGGATGCTGGTATCATTTGTGAAGAAGCAGAAGCCAGGAGGAGGTACTCATTTCGGGGGTAGGAATCAAGAGCTCTCTTTCGGACGAAGTAGATTTGTCATATCATTGATCTTTTCAACAGAGTAGTTGGTTTGGCCTCAACATATACACGGTCATTTGCACCATGGGGACCGATGAGATCACCGAGGGAGAGAATAGTCACAGAGGAGAGGTGACAGCGTGGCCAGACTCTGAGGAGGGCAGTGTTAGACGTTAGGAAGGGAGGAATGCATAATATAGAAGAGAGGCCAGGATGGTTTGGTGAATCCTAGAGAATCTGATGAACATAGAGAAGAGGTTGGAGGGCTTCAAAATCCAGAAATCCATCTGGGGAAGTTTTGTAAGATATGAAAGGGCTATATGAATTCTTTGGGTTCAGAAACTTGAAGATATTGAACTTAGCAGTAGCAGTGTTGGTGGACAGGTCTGGCTAGAAACCAGACTGGAGCAGCTGGAGTACGGGCGGGAGGGGAGGAGGAGGGTGCTGTGTGCATATGAAGCATGGTAAGTGGGGTCATAGCTGTGCAGTAAGAGCGCAGAGAAGGTCTGGCAGTTCACAGAAGGCTGCACAGCCAAGCAGGTGACGAAAATGTTTTGTGTCAGTACAGTAGTCTCGCCTATTGCTCTATGTTCTGAAATATATTCATTTAAAACATGTTTACATGGTGTTCTTTAATGTGTTACCCATTGCCTGCATTCTTCCTCTGAGGATACAGAGTGTAATACAACTTTTGTCACAATAACTGCCTCTTTCTTTTCTTTGACATACTTCAGGTCTTAAGAATTAGTGAAGGACACTTGTATTTGCAATGGTTTCAGATGTCTGTGCTTTAGATTTCCTGGGCATATACTCTTGTGTGTAAGCATGCGGGTTTGCACATTTGTGTATGAGAGATAGAGATAGAGAGGAAAGTGCAAACTCCTACTCAAATCTATGCTTGTCAGCCTCCAAATGCCATGCTCTCTTCACTATGTGAGTCGAGTCCATTTCTCTAACTAGTAACAAGACCTATCTATTCATTCAATAAGTATTTTTGTTATTTTCTAAAATAACAAAACAATCATAATAGATAACCTATATAAAAGCTTATTTATGGTGACAGGTAATGTTTTAAGTACTTTACATATATTATCTCATTTAATCCTCACAACAATCATAAAGGATCTCATTTTATATGGAGAAATTGAGACTTGGAATGACTATATAAATGTTCAGAGGTTTTACATCTAGGGAGTGTTGAAATCAGGTTTCCAACCAGGCGACTTTGCTCCAGGGCTCTTTAAAATATTACTAAAATGGAAATTTTGACAGGCAGAGGAAAAGGAAACACAGTAAGAAAGTCATTATTTCTTGAGTTTGGTAAGCTGGGAGAGGTAAGCCAAGAGGCTGCAGAGGAAGGTAATTGGCATTTCATCATTGACCTTTTAAGCCCTGGACAGGGGTTTGGATTTTAATCCAAGTGATGGCAGTGCCTTAACGAATTCTGAGCAGTCAGTGATGAGATTTGCTTCTAATCTGTGGTTGGCATCGAGCATAAAAAGTGAGCAGGTTCCGTAGAAGCATAATTCAGATAAGCTTTGTAACCACTATTACAGACATGGAGGCTTTTCTTGTCCTCTCTCTTAAACTCTCTCACTGCATGATGTCTTGGATAAAATAATAATTATGATTCCAGCAGTAACAAATAAAGCTATACACTCAGAAGCAGTTAATAATGATAAGCAGAAACTTGAAGGGAGAAAAGTAAAAGAAATGCCTACACAAAGTCAACTGATATCATATATTACAAAGTTGGGCTTTTTTTAAAAAAAAAATTCTTCTTAGGTTCTAAATAAATGTTTCATGAATATGTTCAAATGCAACTTCTTTGGTGAAAACCTTCTTAACTTCACATTCAGCATTAGTTTCTTCATCTTATGTTTTCTCATAACAATCTATTTGACTTCTGTTTAACCAATTATTATCCTGTACTATCATTTGTCTGTTTACATGTATATCACAGTTTGTTTCAGCAAAGATTTGTGTTGCCCTTTTAGTTAAGTCACTATGCTAGATCCCATATCACATACGAAGTGATTTAGAGGCCTATAATAAACATTGAGTTATTGTAAATGGGAGCTGCAGATCTTTTAAATTATCTAGCAAAACTCTACTGTAGTATATATGAGAAAGTGGAACTCTTTCTTATCCTCACTTGATGCACAATTTTTAGAAATATTTAATTCAGTATTTTATCTTGTTGGTCAAATCTTGAATAATTCCAGAGCCAAGGTTCATAAAGACAGTATAGTTATAAATAAATGCATGTTTAAAAGGGCAAATATGTCTTGACCTTTAAAATGCAAATCCCTGAATTTTGAAAAGGAAGACAGGTTTTAAGTTGTATTTTATCAGGTAGATATAGCCTGTCAGTAAATTGATGGCCAAATAAGCCCTTCTACCCTTATAAAATTGGCAACAAAGAATCGTGTCTCTGTGTTGATTGTCTTCTAAGGAAAGTGTAGTTATATTTCTGACTAGGCTAAGTGAAACTTAAGAGTACCTGATTATAATACTCAGGAAAAAGGGGCTTGTCTGCTTACAAAGTTAAATTGAAGCATGTTGAGTCTTCAGTTACAAGTGTTGACATTTAAAATGCAATCCTAGAAAATGTTTGTGGTATAAGTGATTTGAGGATGAGAATACCTTAATGAATATGTCATTACTAATATATATTAGAAAAATGGATTAGGGACCAATCTTCCAGTGAGTCTTGAGAATGATTCATCTGTTGTGAAAAAGACTAACTCTGAAGACACAGAATCAACTTGAGATGTTGTAGGGCAATTATTCCATTGTGAGCTTTATTCAGAAGCAATTCTACAGAGGCAGAAGAAACTAAGTGTTCAAAGTTCTGATTTTTAAATTTCAGTTTTATTCAGTTGCTTCATAAAGGTAAAATTTGTGTGTACATAAGGACCATCTTCTGTGGAATAGAACTTTGTTTCGGATTTTGTGTCAGGGGATTTTTATTGAAGGAAGAAACCCTTTGGGTTTGAATTTTGGAATCTGATTCAGTCTACATGGCTTAAAATTATGGGATAGATGATATAAAGTAGATTGTTTTATGAGCTTTCCTTGTGGCTCAGTGGTAAAGAATCTGCCTGCAATACAGGAAACTCGGGTTCGATCCCTCCTGGGTCAGGAAGGTCTGGAGCAGGGCATGACAACCCACTCCAATACTCTTGCCTAGAAAAGTCCCATGGACAGAGGAGCCTGGTGGGCTATGGTCTATAGGGTCACACAGAGTCGGACGTGACTGAAGTGACTAAGCAGCAGATTGTTGTATATAGTTAATCCATTAAACAATTTTACTTCCCACTCTTTGTTGCTGTTGTTCAGTTGCTCAGTCATGTCTGACTCTTTGTGACCCCATGGACTGCAGCATGCCAGGCTTCCCTGTCCTTCACCATCTCCTGGAGTTTGTTCACACTCATGTCCATTGAATAGATGATACCATCCAACCATCTCATCCTCTGACACCCCCTTCTCCTTATGCCCTCAATCTTTCCAGGCATCAGTGTCTTTTCCCATGAATCGACTCTCATAAGGGACTATTTTATGGCTGTAGGACTTGTGACACTGTCTTTAGTGTTTTTAGATTTTTTTCCCTGTTGTATTCCAGAGGTTTGAGATCTAGAAGGCAGTGTTCTGGATAACCAGGGCATTATTAAATAGTTAATAATTAGATAGCCAAAATTACGGTGAGAAATATCCTAGTCCTCTACTAATTTTAAAAGTAAACTATATTTTCAGTTGTCAGAGACTTTTACTTTAACATTTCTAAGATATTGATTAGATGCTTGAAAAAGACTAAGAAAAATAATACAGGTTTGGCAAATTGCTATGTGCAGTATAAGCAATGAACAAAAAAACATAGGCATTTTCACCCATCTTTGGACAGATGGTGAATAGCAACAGCAGAGATTTCAAATATAGATGTAGCACATATATATTGCAAACAGCTGTAATAGCTAAAATACATGCCAGAAGACTTAATCATTCTGGAATTTTTTCCAATACATGCTAGCATTCAAAAATAGACTTCTCTTTCCTACAATTGTATAGAATTCTTTGAAATAGGCAAGTGCATCTATGATATAGGAACTTTGCTGTGTGCTGATTAGGCTGTATTTTCAAGGCTCCTTGACAACTAGTTGATTAGCAAAATTCTCATTAGTTATGATTTGGTATGCATAACTCATGACCAATATGACTTCTTGTTTTTGCTACTGAGTTGGCTGAATCAAGTCTTTTGTTATATGTAGACCTTGCCAGTACAAAATAGCTGGATGAAAACCAATGAGTTGAATAAACTGCAGATTTTCTATTTGTCTCTCTGTTGTCTGGTAGAAAGTACAACTAAGATTCTAAGAAGATATATATAAGCATTTAACGGACATTGTTCTTACATTATAATTTGAAATTAAAAAAAATTCTCAGTATGTGTTGCTCAGTTGGAAGGATCCTTATTTTGTTTGGAATGAGAGGAGTAACAAAGAGTTTCTCAGAAGATATAACAAAATGTATACATCAGTTAAAAATTCTGGAAAAAATTTATCAACAAAGTCAAGACTAAAGTTCTTAGATTATAGACACTGTTAGCTTTTCTGGAGTCTTTGTTGTAAGTTAATTATAAAAGAAGAGGATTCCTAGGTCAGCTGATAGCAATTTGGTACCAGAGTATGGGAGAAGGTACCTGGGTTGGAGTCCGTGAATCTGGGTTCCTCCTATCTGACATGTGTGACCCTGTATGAATTTCACCAAGTATTCTTATCAGTGAATTGGGGATAATGAAAATATTACCTTACTTAGAAAGGATTAAAGGCGTCGATGGGTGTTAAATGAACTTTGTGAACTCCAAAGCGATATTCAAATGCTAGTTCATGGGCCAGAAGGAGCTTGAATGGGCCTGCCGCCCTGGATCACCTTCCCACGGGCTGGCACCGGGGCAACGCACTGCTCTGGACACTGGCCGGCGGGAGCCTAAAATAAACAAACAAAAAACTTCTTTATGCATTCCCTGGGGGACATGAGTCACCATTATTTCTCATTTCTCAGAATTTGCTGACATTTCAAGTAGATAGAACTCTGGCTAGATATTGTTGATATTCTCTTTTCTTTCTGTTGCAAATAATTTCTTCTTATTCTGCTCACTCTATGACTAATGCTTTTATGTACACATTCTTCTTTCTTATTTTACATCTCCTGACCATACCCCAGGCATATTATGATCAAGTACCATCTTTATCATCTCAACAACCTCAAAATTTTGTGAAAACATAAAATCTATGGCTTTTAATCATTAAAAAGATAATGAATCATTTCAGGATGGATATAAAGGGTCAAACATTAATAGGAAAAGATTATGCTTGTTCTAAACCCAGCATTTTGAGGGTTATATTTCTATGGTTACAAATTAAATTATGTGAGGTAGTTATTATTTAAACAATACAGCTTTACTGTGTAGTATTGCTTTAGAACAATTCAAAAGGATAGACCTAAAGGGTATAGTGCTGCAAAAATGGAAATCATTAAATGTATTAGAATTTTAAATATAGAGTCATTTCTTCTATAATGTGGTACACGTGTTCTTAAGAGTAAACATATTATGGAATTTCATGAAAAAGATAGTATTGCAGTGGAACTCAAATTCTAAATGATTTTATAGGGGAAAAGACTTAATAAAAACTTAAAGTACTAAAACATCTTACTCTAAGTGTATTACTTAGATTCCAAATAATATAAAGTAATGATAGAGTAGATATAGATAAGTATTGCAATTTATTTTGGAAAAAAGGCATTAAGTTTGCTTGGTATGAATGTGTGTGCTCAGTTGCTCAGTTGTATCTGACTGTTTTGAGACCCCATGGACTAGCCCCCCAGGCTCCTCTGACCATGGAATTCTCCAGGTAAGGAATACTGGAGTGGGTTGTCATTTTCTCCTCCAGGGGATCTTCCCAAACCAGGGATCAAACCCACATCTCTTACATCTCCTGCACTGGCAGGCAGGTTCTTTAGTACTGAGCCACGGAGGAGGTCCAAATGTAGTGAAGTGTGATATTTGTAGTATCTTTAAGAAATGGAAGGAAGGTCATCATTATTATAAGGTAAAATCTGTGTCACTAGAGTGACATATATACTTATTGCTTGGTCCTGCAAATGAGACTGGGTGCTGAGTAGTGCCAGCAGCGTTAAGTCTGCACCCTCAACCTTCCATAAGCACACTTCAGCGCCCCTTAGAACAGACGATGGCTGTAGTGTATCCATCTGTTGTTTTAATTATTCTTCCATTTTGTCCTGATGGCACAGGCCATGGATTTCCTTAGGTCTGTTCCTTTGGAGCTGTAACATTCACTTTCATTTCTTTCAAAAGTTTTTCTTACTTTAACTCTTCAATACCTAAGACCCTCTGATCTTTATCATATTTAGATTGTGTTTTTTAATACTTTTAATGGGAAAAGTACATAAACCAAGGAGTATAGCATAATATATACTTACAGCTCAATACATATGGTAAAGAAATTAAGGAAGAATATAAGGTATATGAATATTTTGTGTATTCCTGGGCAGATTACTGTGTTCAAATGAATAGTGTGTTCTCTCTCACTCATTGTTCTTTGAAGTAGAAAGTATAGCCCCTTGTAAAAAAAATTTGTGTGAGTTAACATGGTTTTCTGTTTTGCTGGTTTTATCTACCTATTTATCCTCAGCATATTAACAAATTGAGCCATTACAGATAAAATAGAAAGAAAAACTACCGTTTTCTAAAGCATAAGATTCCGCAAGTTGAATGTGATTGATTTTAAAGGAAAACCATGCATTGTTTAAGAAGTTGTACTAAAATATTTCATTTAATGATTTATCAACAACTCCCTGTTCTGTCCCTGCAGAAGGTGAGATCAAAATCCTCTCTGAGTAAGATGGGTTGGTAAGAAAGTTATATGTGGTTGAGAGTTCTAAGAAGATCTGTGCCTTGATACCTACTCCTTGCCTGGTACCCACTTGAGAAGGGAGAAAGAGATGACGCCAACTACATGTGTGTATCTAAAAATAATAGTGAATCTGCTCCAATTTTCACTTAGAAACCTAGAAGCACTCTGACATGAGAGCCAAGGGGCAATCCCGGTAGTCCCATCAAATACTGTAACCTCAAATAATCATGGAAGAACACCTTAGTATGTATGTATCTGCTCCTGTTAAGGTGCCATGGAGTGAGAGGCTGCTGCTGCTGCTGCTAAGTCACTTCAGTCATGTCTGACTCTGCGCGGCCCCATAGACGGCAGCCCACCAGGTTCCCTCGTCCCTGGGGTTCTCCAGGCAAGAACAGTGGAGTGGGTTGCCATTTCCTTCTCCAATGCATGCAAGTGAAAAGTGAAAGTGAAGTCGCTCAGTCTGTCTGATTCTTCGCGACCCCATGGACTGCAGCCCACCAGGCTCCTCCGCCCATGGGATTTTCCAGGCAAGAGTACTGGAGTGGGGTGCCATTGCATTCTCCGGGTGCCATTGCCTTCTCCGAGAGTTTTTCACTTAGAAACCTAGAAGCACTCTGACATGAGAGCCAAGGGGCAATCCCGGGTAGTCCCATCAAATACTGTAACCTCAAATAATCATGGAAGAACACCTTAGTATGTATGTATCTGCTCCTGTTAAGGTGCCATGGAGTGAGAGGCTGCTGCTGCTGCTGCTAAGTCACTTCAGTCATGTCTGACTCTGCGCGGCCCCATAGACGGCAGCCCACCAGGTTCCCTCGTCCCTGGGGTTCTCCAGGCAAGAACAGTGGAGTGGGTTGCCATTTCCTTCTCCAATGCATGCAAGTGAAAAGTGAAAGTGAAGTCGCTCAGTCTGTCTGATTCTTCGCGACCCCATGGACTGCAGCCCACCAGGCTCCTCCGCCCATGGGATTTTCCAGGCAAGAGTACTGGAGTGGGGTGCCATTGCATTCTCCGGGTGCCATTGCCTTCTCCGAGAGTGAGAGGCAGTAGACCTCAACTAGACGTGTGGCTGAGGTGAAGTCTTGGCGGTGGATGACGGCATGGACTGTATGGCTAGGGAGTAGACATCTCAATTGACGCAGGGAAGCAGATAACTCAGTTGATGACAGTTTGGAGGGAGTGATGATAGCAGACTCCAGATGGGGTGATGTTTATGTTTTAGTGGGTACCTGACAGGGGATGAGCTACCTTCTCTACTGTTATTTATTCATTGAAAAACCAAACATTTTTTCAGTTCTAGACACTATCTTTGCTGTAGGCACTGTCAGAAAGTACCTAATCTATATTAGCCTTCAAACTCCATCCTAGAGAGAAAGAATTAACTTTCTATTTTGCAGCATACCATACATTACACACAATTACTTGGTCCCTTCCATGAGAATGTGTGCTCCAAGAGAGAAACAAGCATTCCTATTGCTTATTACAAAATTTAGCATGCAGCAGGTGCCCAATGATAACTGATTGAAGCAAACTAATAACTCAGAAATAATGAAACTCTAGAAACAGACATGAATTATAGAAAAATAAAATCTTATTTGTGTATCTGAGTTAATGAGTGGAAGATTACTATCTTCAAGAGTCAAATAAGACCATTAAGTCATAAAATTATCTTTTTTTTTACTTTACAATATTGTATTGGTTTTGCCATACATCATCATGAATCCTTCACAGGTATACATGTGTTCCCCATCCTGAACCGCCCTCCCTCTTCCCTCCCTGCACCATCCCTCTGGGTCATCCCAGTGCACCAGCCCCAAGCATCCAGTATCATGCATCGACCCTAGACTGGCGATTCATTTCATATATGATATTATACATGTTTCAATGCCATTCTCCCAAATCATCCCACCCTCTCCCTCTCCCACAGAGTCCAAAAGACTGTTCTATACATTTGTGTCTCTTTTGCTGTCTTGCATACAGGGTTATCATTACCATCTTTCTAAATTCTATATATATGCGTTAGTATACTGTATTGGTATTTTTCTTTCTGGCTTACTTCACTCTGTATAATCGGCTCCAGCGTCATCCACCTCATTAGAACTGATTCAAATGTATTCTTTTTAATAGCTGAGTAATACTCCATTGTGTATATGTACCACAGCTTTCTTATCCATTCATCTGCTGATGGACATCTAGGTTGCTTCCATGTCCTGGCTATTATAAACAGTGCTGTGACGAACATTGGTGGATAGGCAAAACACTCTCCGACAGAATTCACAGCAAGATCCTCTATGACCCACCTCCCAGAATATTGGAAATAAAAGCAAAAGTAAACAAATGGGACCTAATTAAACTTAAAAGCTTCTGCACAACAAAGGAAACTATAAGCAAGGTGAAAAGACAGCCTTCTGAATGGAAGAAAATAATAGCAAATGAAGCAACTGACAAACAACTAATCTCAAAAATATACAAACAACCCCTGCAGCTCAATTCCAGAAAAATAACGACCCAATCAAAACATGGTCCAAATAACTAAATAGACATTTCTCCAAAGAAGACATACAGATGGCTAACAAACACATGAAAAGATGCTCAACATCACTCATTATCAGAGAAATGCAAATCAAAACCACAATGAAGTACCATTTCACACCAGTCAAGATGGCTGTGATCCAAAAGTCTACAAGCAATAAATGCTGGAGAGGGTGTGGAGAAAAGGGAACCCTCTTACGCTGTTGGTGGGAATGCAAACTAGTACTGCCACTATGGAGAACAATGTGGAGATTCCTTAAAAAACTGGAAATAGAGCTGCTTTATGACCCAGCAATCCCACTTCTGGGCATACACACCGAGGAAACCAGAATTGAAAGAGACACGTGTACCCCAATGTTCATCAAATTATCTTTTATGTATCTAAAGTAAGATGGCCGGTGAATAAAGGCAGAAAACTTTTCTATGTGTGTCTACCTAGGGTTAGGGGACGACGCGCCTCAACATACATAAATCTTTGGGATGATATCTTTGTTTGATGTTAGAGGTGGGAAGATATGGTATGTGTGTAGCAGTTTAGTGAGGAAGAGCATAATTAATATGGGTGGTCTTGACTGTTGTCTAGACCTCTGCCACCTATTATAATCATTGCTATATGTAGCTATCAAGTACTCTACGAGTATCTAATCCAAATGGAACTATGCTGCAAGTGTAAAATGTACACTGGATTTAAAAACTTATTAATAGTACAAAAATACAAAATATTTCAATTTTTAAAATATCAATTACATGTTAAGGTAATATGCATATATTTGTTTAAATAAGTATATTTCTAAATTAACTTCAGCTTAATCTACTTTTGACTACTAGAAATTTAAATATTATATATGTAACTTGCAAATTAATTCTACTGGGCACTGAATAGAATGGTCTAGAACATTTTGCTCAGACACATTGACTTTGCTTGGCTTTGTACCTCGGACAAGAATGTATCCCTGTTGCTTGATCTGACAGTGTGGTCCAGTAACTGCGTACCTCCAGTTTGACCTTCTTTTTCTCTGGAGACTAATGAACTTATGTGGACATATCATGTAATTATTCCAGATAAGCTCTGATTACTTCAAGATTTCACCATTTCTAAATAACAGCTCAAAAAATAAATTAATTGAATGATAAAGTTTACAGTTTATATCTAGGAATTATAAATGTTTATTCTTTAAGTTACATATTGTCACATGGGTAAATATGCATTTTCTGTATTGAACATACAATTAGCAATGAACTCACCAAAAGACAGATGTTTATTTTCCCTTGGATTTTTCTTTTTCTTTTTTTTAGCAAATGAAACCTCAGTTTCAGAGAGAACCATACATGGGTTAGGTATATTATAGTTAATGTAGAAGGTATTCACTTCCACATGGTTTCAATGGCAAAAGTAAGCAAATGGGGGTGTGTATAAAGATAGGACTGTAGATACCATAAGAAGTATAATTAATTCAGACATTTATAAAAGAAAAAATTCTAACTATTGTAGGCAGGGCAGAAGCATAACCTCTTGAATGGCTGAACTGCTCTGTGTCTGATGCTATCTATCCAGAAGCAGTTGAAAGGATAGTTTCAAGAATTACATGACTGACATGCACATTTAAAAATTTTATTTAGGAAAAAGGAATTATATTCACCTAGGTCACCTAAATAGGCAGACTATACTAATCAAATCACTTGGATAATTACTGTAATTTACACATCTTTGAATTTATTTAGTGAAAGTTGTGTAATAAGAAGAGTATATTTGGAGAGAGCTATCTGGTGTAACAATGTTCATTTCAGTAAAGATGAAAACTAAAGAGGCGAAGTTCAATGTTGCACAATGACTAAATGGAACTTAGATTAAAACTAAGGTTTTCCGGTCCTCAGATTTTTCCTCAGTAGAATCTAAAGGCAGGAAAAAGTTCCAAATGTCTTCTAATAATCTCCACTGCTCCAAGGTCCAAGTTATGTTAGAAAGAATAATTCTTATTAACTATTATTTTTCTCTTGGGCACTGATATGATGGTTTGTACAATTAGAAACTGTCCAAAAAATTAAAAGAAAATTTTTTTTCAGGCAACAGTGTCTCTATTCATTTTATATCCGATTAGCTAATTCCTCTATTGCAAAATGTATTGGAACAAAATTTTTGTCACATAGATGTTATGAGGTCAGTTTTTTCAATGGGTATAATAGAATCACAGAAACAAGTCTTGAATTCTAAATTTTATTAGCAATATTCACTTGGTTGATTCTGATTTTTATTTTACTTATCAGTGAATACTTTTTCTGTAATAGAGATTATTTTTATATTGCTTCCTTAATAATTTCTCACTTTCTTTTAATATATACTATAACCTTAAATTTTCTCAAGTCATTGACGTGGCAAACAATGGCTATTATTGTGTATTTAACCATTTGTGAACTTTTGATTGTTGTGTGTCTCACTGTGTTCCTCCTTGGGTTTATTATGCCTGGGACTCTGTGTCTCCTGGACATTGTTGATAGCCATTTCCTTTCCTATATTAGGGAAGTTTTCAGCTATTAATTCTTCAAATATTTTCTCAGGTCGTTTCTCTCTTCTCCTTCCGAGACCCCTACAATGTGAATGTTAGTGAGTTTAATGTTGTCTCTCATTAAAACTCTTACTAAAGTTTTAATTCTTATGATTCTATTTATATTTTCTCATAAGCCTCCTTTCTGATTTAGTTTTCTCTTTGGCCTTATAGTTTTCCTTTTTCTTTCCTTCCCTGATCCTAGGAGTCTGTGTATTTGTTGTCATTGTCAATAGAACATTGACATAAAAGAGAAAAGAAATATAATTGCCTGAATTTGCCTTAATGTTTGCTCTGAGAATCAGGTAATTTATATTTATTTCTGCTTGCCAAATATATTAGCTTCTTATTTTGTTCAGACACTGTGTTTGATATGAGGAGGTATAAATGTGAATGATGCTATCCAAAACTACAGATTTATGATGGAAAAACATATTCTGCATTTTCTTTCCAGAGACCAAAAAACCATAACTCAGTTTTTAATTTCTTTTTAGAAATATTCAAACAATTCTCTTAGAACACAAAGTGAATAGTATTCTTACTTTAAAGATAGCTTTGTGCATTAATACTTAACATTTCCCCTCTCCCAGTTTTACTGAAAAATAATTGACATACAGCACTGTGTAAGTTTAAAGCCTACAGCATAATGATTTGATTTACATCTGTGAAGTGATAAGGTCAACTAACATCTGTCATCTCATAAAGTATAAAAAGAAGAAAATAAAAAAAAACCTTTCTGATGAGAACTCGTAAGATTTACTCTCAACAATTTTTCTGTATAGCATATAGCAATATTAACTATAGTCATACTATTGTGCATTTATTTCGTAGTACTAATTTATCTTATAATAGGACTATTACATGTCTTGGCCATCTTCCTCCAATTTTCCTTCTCCTACCCTCCTCATCTGATAACCACATATCTGATTTTCTTCTGTTTGTTTTTGTTTTTAGATTCCACATATAAGTGAGATCATACAATATTTGTATTTCTGACTTATTTCACTTCACATAATATCTTCAGAGTTCATCTATGTTTTTCCAAATTGTAGAATTTCCTTATTTTTTATGGTTGAGTAATAGCTCACTGTGTGTGTATATGAGTGTGTTTATATGTGTGTGTGTCTACACCTTAGGGGTTTCCCTGGGAGCTCATCTGGTAAAAAGTCTGCTTGCAATGCAAGAGACCCTCGTTCAATTCCTGCGTCGGGAAGGTATGTATATACGCACTATAACTTCTTCATCCATCAACAGATACTTAGGTTGTTTCCTCTGTAAATCATGCTGCCATGTACATTGGGTGCAGATATCTTTTAGAGTTAATGTATCTGTTTTATTTGAATATGTTACCAGAAGTGGAATTGCTAGGCCAGGTGGTAGTTCTTACATTGCAACAACATTGCAAGGGTTCCCTTTCTCCACATCCATACTAGCATTTGTTATCTCTTTTTTGATGACGGACTTTCCAATAGGTATATAGTAATACATCCCATTATGTTAAATTTTCATTGCTCTGATGACTATTTTCATGTACCCATTGCTGTTTAATATATATTCTTTGGAAAAATATTCAGGTCATTTGCCGTGATTTTTTTGCACATGAATGGTATGAGTTTTTAATATATTTTTGATATCAATTCCTTATCAGATATATGGTTTTAAAATATTTTTTATTGTTCTGTAAGTCTTCTTTTCATTTTAATGATGGCTTCTTTTGCTGTACATAAGCAAACCTTTGTTGGCAAAGCAATATCTCTGCTTTTTAATATGCTGTCTAGGCTTGTCATAGCTTTTCTTCCAAGATAAGTTATTAAAACTTAATTAGTCTCAATTGGTGGGCTTCCCAGGTGGCATTAGTGGTGAAGAATCTACCTGCCAGTGCAGTAGACATAAGAAACGTGGGTTTGATCTTTGGGTCCGGAATATTCCCTGAAGGAGAAAATGGCAACCCACTCTACTATTCTCTTCTGGAGAATCCCACTGACAGAAGAGTCTGGAGGGCTGCAGTCCATGAGGTTGCAAAGAGTCAGATACCACTGAGCTTCGAGCACACAGTCTCCTTTGATGGTGTCATTTTTACTTGGCTTTTCATGATCCTTAGTTCCTTACATCAATATCTGTATATTCAAGCAATGGGGTTCCTTTTCCAGACTTTATAGGTTTGCTTTGGCAGAAATGAATCTTCAGCAATCAATTCAGTTTGGGTATTTCTGCTGATATTGTCATTAGGCAGGTGGGGTCTACTATTATGGTCTATATTTTGGTGAAGCATACATTCAAACTCAGAGGTAGAGGATTGGGAGTGTGCCACTGGCTGAGAACAGCTGGGCAGGACTGCTGGCTCAGTTCCCTATCACAGTGAGGCTGAGGCTGTGGCGTGAACCTTGCCATTGCTTGGATTCTCTGGACAGGCTCACTGGGTGGTTGAGACTGAGCACTATATTCAGTTGTAGAAGGAGCTGTGAATTAGATTCCCTCCACTAACAGAACAGCAGGATGAAACCGTGGGCCTGCACAGCTGTTGTTCGGGGACCCAAATCAGGGAAGAGTGTGCACTGAATTCCTGGGTCAGGTGAGGCCACTGGTTTTGCTGTGCAGATGGGGAAAGCCATGGGCTGTGGTCTTGGCTCAAGTGCAACTGTAACCAGGACTGTTGCATACGTGGTTCCCCATGTGCTCTGGTAAGCTTCCCTAATTAGGCATGCCGGAAACCATATTTAGTAATGAGTTGGGCTACAAATCAGTATCCCTGTCCAGATACAATAGAAGAAGCAGCTTTAAAACTGGTAAAGCTCCTGGTTGTTTTGACTCAAGCTGACCTGTGCCCCAAATTCCCTTGCTGATCAAATCCCCTGGTTTTGTTCTAACTATGGTCTCTGGTTGCCCTTTTTTGGCTTGAGTACTGTTGGGCTGCACAGACAGATTCCACATGTTCTTGCCAGCCCTTCTGGTCATGGTGCCAGGAGCCACAGAAGGTAGATTGAGCTCTGTCTCAGCTTCCTTACCTGGGTGGGAAGGAGAGGGGCCAATCTAAGGCAACTCTCAATTTTGTAGATAGGTTCTGTAGATAGTAAGGGTTCAAGAGCTACCCTCAGGCTTGGCATATGTAGCATGAAAATTCTCCATACCTAGTACTGGCTCTGCTCTGGGAGTGATCAGCTTTGCCCACCTGTCTTTGTGCCTGAGCACCACTGGGCTGAACCCTTTCGTGGTGTTCTCACCAGCCCCTCTGGCCAGGCAGGGTGTGACTTAGTGCCTTGCCTGCACATAGGCTCTAGGGATGGCAGCACTCTTTGAGGATCTGAATCAAGCACATCTGCTCCCTACTGATTCTCTTGGTCAAAGTGTGCTGCCAAGCTGGTTTTGCAGATGAGCAAATTTGTGAATTGGGATAACTACTTATACACTGCAAGTACAAACTCAGTCTGTAAACATCCCTATGCTGGTTGTTGCAAGCCCCTCTTCCCTTCTCTGTAACAGTCAGATTCCCAGTGGTTGAGCCCTATAGATTCCTATGTAATCCTCTGTGGGCTAAGATCTGGTAGTGATTCCCACAAAGCAAGGGGAGGGCCAAGTGTTCCCCTCAGTCTCTTTTATTCTTGGAGGAGCCAGACACTCTGAGGAGACCTCTCTGTGCGGTGCTGTGATGAACCAGGGAGGAGGCAAGGTGGTCAACATTAGCTTCTAATGCAGCCTGGTGTCTTGTTCTTGAATAATTTTTAGTTGTTCCTCTTGTGATAGGGAGTGAAGTCAGGAACAATCTATGTTACTGTCTTGGTGACATCACTCAAAACACACACACGTATTTCTCCACTCTACTTTTCAACTTCCAGTTTGTGAAGAACACTGATCATTCCAATAACTTACACTAAGGATACTGTTGCAGCTAAATGTTTCTCTTATACTTTGTAAAGCAAGTATGAACAAATAAAAGAAAGCATGGAAATTTATGGTAACACTTGAAAATGTGTGATTTATACTAAAAAGTCACCGCAAAGACTGAACGTGCTATTCAGGAATCATTCAACACTTTCACCCTAGACTAGATATAATTTGCTCTTTTAAAATATGATAAGACATTTTGATCTGCAGTCAGGTATGAGATGTTTTGTTTTGTTTTTTATTAAATGATCATTGTTTCGTACAGGTAAAAGATAAATGATCAAAGATGGGAAGAGTAATTTTTATGACTCCTCTTTTAAATGAGGGTTGCACTGAGTCAGCTTAGAAACTGTGCTCAAATGTGGAATGGACTTTTCCATCTCTATCCTAAATTTTCCTTTTACCCCTGATAAATCAAACCATAATAGTGTAGAGTTGTTGATAACCAAAGATTAAAATGAGATTTTCTAGTTTTGCTTCCCAAAGATACACACACACACACACGTGTATATGTGTATTGATATAATATCTGTTTTATTAAAATATTAGTATTTAGATGAAATATTACATAGCCAGTAAATGGATTAAGTTTTGGCTATGGTTAGTCAAGAAACACCTGGAGTAACAGGCAAATTTGGCCTTGGAATGCGGAATGAAGCAGGCCAAAGACTAATAGAGTTTTGCCAAGAAAATGCACTGGTCATAGCAAACACCCTTTTCCAGCAACACAAGAGAAGACTCTACACATGAACATCACCAGGTGGTCAGCACCGAAATCAGANCAGTACTTTGGCCACCTCATGCAAAGAGTTGACTCATTGGAAAAGACCCTGATGCTGGGAGGGATTGGGGGCAGGAGGAGAAGGGGACGACCGAGGATGAGATGGCTGGATGGCATCACGGAATGGACGTGAGTCTGAGTGAACTCCGGGAGTTGGTGATGGACAGGGAGGCCTGGAGTGCTGCGATTCATGGGGTCACAAAGAGTTGGACACGACTGAGCGACTGAACTGAACTGATCGTATTTGTTGATCATTCTGTATTCAGTGTGCTCCAGGTTCCTTGAGGAGATCTCCATATTTTGGCATAGTCCCAAACTTTCCTGTCTTTGCAAACTACTCTTTCCTTACATCCTCACCTATTCCCTCAAGAACCCTTTTCTTCTTGTGAAGAAGGAGAAAAGGAGCAGCTGTGATCTGAATCAAAATAAAAAAAGAGCCCTCAAGAAAACTTACTCATGTAACAATAGTAAGGAGTGGATTATTTATTGGGAAGAATGTGATTAAAGATGGAACTGAACAGGAATAATCATTTTATTGGGCCATTTTTTCTTTGGTTACTTGATAGTTTCTTGATCTTAACACTACTGACGTTTTAGGCTGGAGAATTTTTTTGGGGGGTTGCAGGTTGTATTTTGCGTTATAGGATCTTTAGCTGCATCCCTGGCCTCTGTCCATTAGAGGTTCATGGTACCCCCAAGTTGTAACAACAAAAAATGTGTTTAGATACTGCCAAATATTCCCTGGTAGGATTGAGATAGTGGTGGTAGGAAATAGATCCTGAATGAGAACACTGATTTACTGTAGCAATGGGATAGATTAAAGAAAGTTTCCCAATAAAAGATTCCTTACCAGCCTCAGAAGAAAGCATGATTTAGGCTGGATTCTAGGGTAACATGGGCTTCCCACGTGGCTCAGTAATAAAGAATCCTCCTGCCAATGCAGGAGACATGGTTCGATCCTTGGAATGGGAAGATCCCCTGGAAAAAATGGCAACCCACTTCACTATTTTTGCCTGGGAAATCCCCTGAACAGAGGAGCCTAGTGGGCTACAGTCCATGTGTTGCAAGGAGTCTGATGTTACTCAGTGTGAACAGGAGTGCGCGTGTGCACGCGCGTGCGCGCACACACACACACACACACACGGGCAATATAAGTAAGGAGGGGTCTATCTGATATAGTCTTTTCTCTCACGTCCTCTTGCTTCTGGGCATTAAATTCAATACACGCTTATGATTGGGTGATTTTGATTCCAGTTTCCTGAAACTGGCAGTCTACAGTTGATATTTCTGTTATAATTATTAATAATACTCACTTTTATTCATGTTCTTGGTTAGACATTAAGTTATTTTTGGTGGCTCAGACAGTAAATAGTCTGCCTGCAATGCAGGAGACATGGGTTACATCCCTTGATCAGGAAGATCCTCTGGAGAAGGGAATGGCTACCTACTCCAGTGTTCTTGGCTGGAGAATTCCATGGACAGAGGAGTTTGGTAGGCTACAGTCCATAGGGTTGCAGAGCTGGAAAGAACTAAGTGACTAACATGCTTTATTAATATATGGTCACTTAAATTTGAGTAAATCTCTTAAATTATACAGTAGAAGTGACAGATTCAAGGGATTAGATCTGATACATAGAATGCATGGAGATTTGTAATGTTGTACAGGAGGCAGTGATCAAAACCATCCCCAAGAAGAAGAAATGCAAAAAGCCTAAGGAGGCCTTACAAATAGCTGAGGAAAGAAGAGAAGTGAAAGGCAAAGGAGAAAAGGAAAGATATATCCATCTGAATGCAGAGTTCCAAAGAATAGCAAGGAAAGATAAGAAAGCCTTCCTAAGTAATCAATGAAAAGAAATAAATGAAAACAAAAGAATGGGAAAGTCTGGCTGATTCATGTGAATGTCTGGCAAAACCACTACAATATTGTAAAGTATTAGCCTCCAGTTAAAATATATAAATTAAAAACAAAAAGAAAATTAGAGATACCAAGGGAACATTTCATGCAAAGATGGGCTCGATAAAGGACAGAAATGGTCTGGACCTAACAGAAGCAGAAGATATTAAGAAGAGGTGGCAAGAATACATGGAAGAACTGTACAGAAAAGATCTTCACGACCCAGATAATCATGATGATGTGATGACTAATCTAGAGCCAGACATCTTGGAATGTGAAGTCAAGTGGGCCTTAGAAAGCATCACTACAACAAAGCTCATGGAGGTGATGGAATTCCACTTGAGCTGTTTCAAATCCTAAAAGATGATACTGTGAAAGTACTGCACTCAATATGCCAGAAAATTTGTAAAACTCAACAGTGACCACAAGACTGGAAAAGGTCAGTTTTCATTCCAATCTCAAAGAAAGACAATGCCAAAGAGTGCTCAAACTACTGCACAGTTGCACTCATCTCACATGCTAGCCAGCATGAAACTCAGAAGGTGAAGGAGGGGGGAGGTGATCACTGGGGGCCGGCCGACTAGCCCAACCCTTGGTGAGGACAGCTAACCTTCCATACTTGGTCCAGGAGGGAACCAGGGGGTGACCCTTATCGTGAAGCCACCACCCTGGTGAGCAAGGGAGCAGGGCTGGGGATGCCAGCTGGTTGCGTCGGGGGTGGCAGACAAGCCCTCGCATCCACCCACCTGGTGGATAGGCTACTCACTCCTCTATTATTGGGCTTCCCTGAGGCTCAGCTGATAAAAACTCTGCCGGCAATGCGGGAGACCTGGGTTGGATCCCTGTGTTGGGAAGATCCTCTGGAGAATGGAAAGGCTGCCCACTCCAGTATTCTGGCCCTGAGAATTCCATGGAGTGTATAGTCCATGGGGTTGCAAAGAGTTGGACACGACTGAGCAACTTTCACTTCATTTCACATGCTAGCAAAGTAATTCTCAAAATTATCCAAGCAAGGCTTCAACAGTATGTGAACCAAGAACTTCCAGATGTTCAAGCTGGATTTAGAAAAGGCAGAGGAACCAGCAATCAAATTACCAACATCTTCTGGATCATAGAAAAAGAGAATTCCAGAAAAATGTCCACTTTTGCTTCATTGACTATGTTAAATCCATTGACTGTGGATCACACCAAACTGTGGAAAATTCTTAAAGAGATGGGAACACCATACCACCTTACCTGCTTCCTGAGAAATCTGTATGCAGGTCATGAAGCAACAGAATCAGATTTGGAACAATGGACTGGTTCCAAATTAGGAAAGGAGTATGTCAAGGTGTATGTTGTCACCTTGCTTATTTAACTTCTATGCAGAGTACATCATGTGAAAAGCTGGGCTGGATGAAGCACAAGCTGGAATCAAGATTGCCTGGAGAAATATCAGTAACTTCAGATATGCAGATGACCACCACCCTTATGGCAGAAAGTGAAGAGGAACTAAAGAGCCTGTTGATGAAAGTGAAAGAGGAGAGTGAAAAATCTGACTTAAAACTCAACATTCAAGAAACTAAAATCATGGCATCCAGTCCCATTACTTCATGGCAAATAGGTGGCAAAACAGTGGAAACAGTGAGAGACTTCATTTTCTTGGGCTCCAAAATTACTGCAGATGGTGACTACAGCCATGAAATTAAAACCCACTTGCTCCTTGGAAAAAAAGCTCTGACCAAGTAGACAGCATATGAAAAAGCAGAGCCATTACATTATCTATAAAGTCCATCTAGTCAAAGCTATGGTTTTCCCAATAGTTGTTTGTCGATGTGAGACTTGGACCATAAAGAAAGCTGAACACTGAAGAATTGATTGTTTTGTACTGTGGTGTTGGAGAAGACTCGAGAGTTCTTTGGACAGCAGGGAGATCCAACCAGTCCATCCTAAAGAAAATTAGCCCTGAATATTCATTGGAAGGACTGATGCTGAAGCTGAAACTCTAGTACTTTGGCTACCTGATGGGAAGAACTAACTCATTGGAAAAAAACCCTGATGCTGGGAAAGATTGAAGGCAGGAGAAGAAGGGGAAGACAGAGGATGAGATGGTTGGATGGCATCACTGACTCAATGGACATGAGTTTGAGTAAACTCTGAGAGTTGGTGATGGACAGGGAAGCCTGGCGTGCTGCAGTCCATGGGATCGCAAAGAGTTGGACAGGACTGAGTGAATGAACTGAACTGAACTGAACTGATGTACAAATGTGAGAATTGAACCATGAAGAAAGCTGACTGCCAAAGAACTGATGCTTTTGAACTGTGGTGTTGGAGAAGACTCTTGAGAGTCCCTTGGACACCAAGGAGATCACACTGTCAATCCTAATGGGCTTCCCTTATGGCTCAGCTGGTAAAGAATCCACCTGTAATGCAGGAGACCTGGGTTTGATCCCTGCCTGGGTTGGGAAAATACCCTGGAGAAGGGAAAGACTACCCACTCCAATATTCTGGCCTGGAGAATTCTATGTACTGTATAGTTCACGGGGTTGCAAAGTGCGGGATATGAGTGAGCAACTTTCACTTTTGCAAAGGTAATTGATCCTGAATATGCATTGAAAAGACTAAAGCTTAACCTCCTTTGACCACTTGATGCCAAGAACTGACTCTTTAGAAAAACCCCTGATTCTGGGAAAGATTGAAGGCAGGAGGAGAAGGGCAAAACAGGATGAGATGGTTGGATGGCATCACTGCCTTGATGGACATGAGTTTGAGCAAATCTGGGAGTTGGTGATGGACAGGGAAGCCTGATGTGCTGCAGTCCATGGGGTCACAAAGAGTCAGACATGACTGAGTGACTGATCTGAACTGAAACTTATATAGTGACCACTATTCTAGAGGCTGTAATTCTGTGATTAAAACATACCCATTTAGAGCTCATTTTACAAATGGGGAGTAAGAAAATATATGTTCTGTGCAATATTGACTAGTTACAATTGTTATAAAAATGCAAAACATGGAGCAAAGGAATGACAGGACTGGGCTAGGATAATTCTTTCAATAATGTGTTTGAGAAGACTTTTTCTAGTAGTGCTGTTATATGTGCAGTGTGGATCAGAGTTCTTGTAACTCTAATATAGACTTAAAAGAGCAGAACCTTCACTTTAGTTTTATTTTTACATCATACATATGAATCTCCTAAGTAAATCCAGGTTTTATATGGCCTTAAAGTTATACAGTGCTGAGTGGAACACTATTAGAAATATAAAATTATGAATGACAATTAGCTGAGAAGCCCTAAAGCTTAAGCTTTATTACCTTGATGATTAATCCACTCCTGGGGTCAGAGTTAATCAAGGGCCTGGGGGCACAGCCCTGTCTGGAAAAGAGAAATGAAAATTCCCTGTGGATTTTATCTCCTCCAGCCACGAGGGAGAGTTGAGGGCCTGGTGAGGGAGGGGAGGGTACTAGGCACGGCTAAACCCAGAGTCTAACATTTTTGCATGACATCAACTATTTATAGTTTCCTGTGGCTGGGTTATACTACCCTTCCCCCTCACCAGTTCCCTGAAACATTAGTTGTGGGTCAGTAACTGTATGTCATTTTGTGACATAGTCCACAAAGGAAGCTTTGAGGAATAAGTGATTTTTAAAGTGCCATTAATGTTTCTAATGATAGCTGACAAGTAATTAGCTTGAAAAATATTCTAACCAAGTGGCTCGAGCAATTAAACCTGTCCGGTAAAAGTAAAAGATGTCTCATTTGATAAGAAAAGTGTAGGTTCCATGCAGTTTATTCCATTAAATGAGCTACTCCATTCCAGGCAGATTCAGAAGCGCTTTGTTCTTTCTCTTAAACCCAATAGCTTCAAAACTATGGTCCTATTTGAAATATGTCAGCTAAGGCTTTAACCATAACACTAGTCTTATCTTTTCAAAAGGATTGAATCAAAGTAGCTTAGTTTTCATCTGAGTTTAACAGGGAAAATGGCCTGTGGCTGTCATTCTGTAATGAGAACTTTCCCAAGTGGCCAGCTCTAAAGAACACAGTGATGTGTTGACTTCACATTTATCATCAGAAATTCCAGTCTCTAAATATTAAAAAAAAAAAAAAAATCACAGCTCTTTAGAGAAGTGATGAGTTAGTAATATAATGCACTATTTCACCTGTGAAAAGAGCTTAATGAGAACTCAATATTTCTTCAGACTCGGTCAAAATCAAGGGTAGTGGCTCATGTCATATAGCTGGAAACATCAAACCCTGCTCCAAAGAAGCAGTGTATCATGGAAGGAACCACTTATGTTCATGACAGGCTGTATTACTAGATATTATACTGGGAATAAGATGGATCAAATTTAGGCATTTGTATAAAATTTTAATAATAGAATTTTCCAATGAGCTCTGAATTAAGATTTGAGCCTGTATTTGGAACTACAGTTCTTTGTTTTCACATTTTTTTTCTGTTACATTATCAACAATGGTAAAAAAAATTAGTATTTTTTTATTTTAATTTTTCCCTGATGAAAGTGTGTCCTTTAGTATACAAGGAAAGCATTTGCCTTTGTCTTTTTTCTGTCCAAAAACTTGTAGAAGCTGAGTTTTTATTTTTACTTGGTAGATTATTTAACTCTGGTGTTTCAGTTGACCTTTTTAATCCTCTCTTCAAATATGTTAGCATATAGACTTTGGAAGTACCTTGTACCAGTGTGAGTATTGGTTTCATTATGACACTGTGCATATTTACCTGAGTGAGAAATGGATCTGAAAATTGAATGTGATTATTGTACTAGTGCCAATAAGTCTGCCTAGATGGGAATAGAAAGTTTAGAATTTCTATAAAAAATTTGTAAGCAAATTGTGAGCAAAACAAATATATGTGTGTGGGTATGTATGTGCGCATGCTAGGTCTCTTCAAGTCCGACTTTTTGCGACCCTGCACCCTGCAGTCTATGGACGTTAGCTCACATGGCTCCTCTGTCCATGGGATTCTCCAGGCAAGAATACTGGAGTGGGTTGCCATGCCTTCCTCCAGGGGATCGTCCCAATCCAGGCATTGAACCCATGTCTCTTATAGCTCCTGTATTGACGCTAGTGGGTTCTATACCACTAACACAACCTGGGAGGCCTGCATATATATATGTGACAATGTACAGACAGAAATTACTTCTATGTTTACTGATTGTTTCACAATCCTTCAGAGAATTAAAATGTCATATCATATGACATGATTATATGACATATATATACCAGTCCCAGGTATATAATCAATAGTTTTATGACATGCACTTTCCTTAAAATTAAAAAAAGAATCAGTTTTCTATGCTTTAATATCTACACTGAATTTTGAGGATTTCAGTTTAATTAGGATTATCAGGTGCTATAGATATGAAAGCAATTTTAAATAATTGAATATTACACAATTGTTGTAGCCGTTCAGTCGCTAGTCATGTCTGATTCTTTGTGATGCCATGAATTACAGCACACCAGGCTTTCCTGTCTTTCATCATTACCCGGCGCTTGCTCAAGCTAAGGTCCATTGAGTCAGTGATGCCGTCCAACCATCTCAGCCTCTGTCATCCCCTTTTCCTTCTGCCTTCAGTCTTTTCCAGCATCAGAGTCTTTTCTAATGAGTCCGCTGTTCTCATTAAGTAGCACTGGAGGTTCAACTTCAGCATCAGTCCTTCCAATGAATATTTAGAATTGATTTCCTTTAGGATTGACCGCTTCGAACTCTTTGTAGTTCAAGGGACTCTAAAGGGTCTTCTTCAACACCATAGTTTATAGCATCAGTTCTTTGGCCCTCTGCTTCTTTATAGTCCAACTCTCACGTCCATACATGACTACTGGAAAAACCATAGCATTGACTACACAGACGTTTGTAGGTAAAGTAATGTCTGCTTTTTAATATGCTGTCTAGATTTGTCATAGCTTATCTTCCAAGGAGCAAGCGTTTTTTAATTTCATGGCTGCAGTCACCATCTGTAGTGATTTTGGAGTCCAAGAAAATAAAGCCTGTCACTGTTGGCATTGTTTCATCATCTATTTCCCATGAAGTGATGGGACCAGATGCCATGATCTTCGTTTTTTGAATGTTGAGTTTTAAGCCAGCTTTTTCATTATCTTTTCACCTTCATCAATAAGATCTTTAGTTCCTCTTCATTTTATGCCATAGGGTGGTATCATCTGCATATCTGATTTCTCCAGGCAATCTTGATTCCAGGTTGTGCTTAACCCAGTCTGGCATTTCACATGATGTACTCTGCATATAAGTTAAATAAGGAGAATGACAATATATAGCCTTGGCAAACTCCTTTTCCTATTTTGATATAGTCCATTGTTCCATTTCCAGTTCTGTTACTTCTTGATTTGCATTCCCAGGAGTCAGGTGAGGTGATCTGGTAATCCCATGTCTTTAAGAATTTTCTGCAGTTTGTTGTGATCCACAGTGTTAAAGGCTTTCAGTTAGTCACTCAGTCAAGTCTGACTCTTTGTGACCCAATGGACTGCATCATGCCAGAACTCCCTGTCCATCACCAACTCCCAGAATTTACTCAAACTCATGTTCATTGAGTTGGCGATGCCATCCAACCATCTCATTCTCTGTTGTCCCCCTCTTCTCCCACCTTCAATTTTCCAAGCATCAGGGTCTTTTTTTAATGAGTCAGTTCTTCCCATCAGGAGGCCAAAGTATTGGAGTTTCAGCTTAAGGATCAGTCCTTCCGATGAATATTTAGGGCTGATTTCCTTTAGGATGGACTGGTTGGATCTCCTTGCAGTCCAAGGGACTCCCAAGAGTCTTCTCCAACACCACAGTTCAAAAGCATCAATTCTTCAGTGCTCAGCTTTCTTTATAGTCCAACTCTCACATCCATACATGACTACTGCAAAAACCACAACTTTGACTAGACAGACCTTTGTAGGCAAAGTAATGTCTCTGCTTTTTAATATGCTGTCTAGGTTGGTCATAGCTTTTCTTCCAAGGAGCAAGCATCTTTCAAATCCATGGCTGCAGTCACCATATACAGTGATTTTTGGAGCCCCCGAAAATAAAGTTTTTCACTGTTTCCATTGTTTCTCCATCTATTTGCCATGAAGTGATGGGACTGGATGCCATGATCTTAGTTTTCAGAATGTTGAATTTTAAACTAGCTTTTTCTTTCTCCTCCTTTACTTTCATTAAGAGGCTCTTTAGTTCTTCTTGGCTTTCTGCCATAAGGGTGGTGTCATCTGCATATCTGAGGATATTAATATTTCTCCCAGCAAGCTTGATTCCAGCTTGTGCTTCATCCAGCCTGGCATTTCTCATGATGTACTCTGCATATAAGTTAAATTAGAGTGACAATATATAGCTTTGACATACACCTTTACCAATTTGGAAACAGTCTGTTGTTCCATATCCAGTTTTAACCCTTGCTTCTTGACCTGCATGCAGATATATCTGGAGGCAGGTAAGGTGGTCTTGTATTCCTGTCTCTTTAAGAATTTTCACAGTTTGTCGTGAGCTACACAGTCAAAGGCTTGGCCTAGTCAATGAAGCAGAAGTAGATGCTTTTCTGGAATTCCCTTGCTTTTTCTGTGATCCCATGGATGTTGGTTATTTCATCTCTGGTTCCTCTGCTTTTTCTAATTCCAGCTTAAATATTTGGAAATTCTCAGTTTATGTACTATTGAAGCCTTGCTTGGAGAAATTTTAGCATTACTTTGCTAGCATGTGAGATGAGTAAAACTGTGAGGTAATTTGAACATGCTTTGGCATCGCTTGTCTTTGTAATTGGAGTGAAAACTGATCTTTTCCAGTCCTGTGTCCACTGCTAAGTTTTCCAAATTTGCTAGCTTATTGAATGCAGAACTTTAACAGCATTGTTTGTTAGGATTTGAAATAGCTTAACTGAAATTCCATCACCTCCACTAGCTTTGTTCATAGTGATGCTTCTTCCTAAGGCACACTTGTCTTTGTATTCCAGGACGTCTGGCTCGAGGTGGGTGATCATACCATTGTGATTATCTGGGTCATGAAGATCTTTTTTGTATAGTTCTTCTGTGTATTCTTGCCACCTCTTATTAACATCTTCTGCTTCTGTTAGGTCCATACCATTTCCGTCCTTTTTGTGCCCATCTTTGCATAAAATTTTTCCTTGGTATCTCTAATTTTCTTGAAGAGATCTTTAGTTTTTCCCATTGTTTTGTTTTCGTCTATTTCTTTGTATTTATTACTTAGGAAGACTTTCTTATCTCTCCCTGTTATTCCTTGGAACTCTGCATTCAGATGGGTGTATTTTTCATTTTCTCCTTTGCTTTTCACTTCTCTTCTTTGCTCAGCTATTTGTAAGTCCTTCTCAGACAACCATTTTAGCTTTTTGAATTTCTTGGGGATGATTTTGATCACCACCTCCTGTACAATGTTATAAACTTCTGTCCATAGTTCTTCAGGCACTCTGTCACATCTAATCCCTTGAATCTATTTCTCACTTCTACTGTGTAATCATTAGGGATTGATTTAGGTCATACTGAATGGCCTAGTGGTTGTCCCTACTTTCTTCAATTTAAGTCTGAGTTTGGCCATAAAGAGTTCATGATATGAGTCACAGTCTGTTCTTGGTCTTGTTTTTGCTGACTGTATAGAGCTTCTCCATTTTGACTGCAAAGAATATAATCTTTGATTTATATTTTTTAGTATTGAAAGAATACTAACTTTATTTAGCATTCTTTAGCTTTTATTATTTAGTAGTACTATTTAGTATTTACTAAATACTAAAATACTGATTTTGGTATTGACCATCTGGTGATGTCCATGTTTAGAGTTGGCACTTGTGTACGTACTTTTTTGGTGGCTCAGATGGTAAAGAATCTGCCTGCAATGTGGGAGACCTGAGTTCACTCCCTGAGTTGGGAAGATCCCCTGGAGAAGGGAATAGCTACCCACTCCAGTATTCTTGTCTGGATAATTCCATGGACAAAGGAGCCTGGCAGGCTACAGGCAATGGTGTCACTAGGAGTTGGACAGGACTGAGCAACTTTCACATGTTACATATAATATAGTTTTTTATGAAAACAAAAATTTGGAAGAAAGCAACATATTTTAAAAACAGGGTTTTTGTTATATAAGTTACTCTTTACACATAAAGCTCTTTGAGGCACAGGTTATTAGCTCCTTCCTTTAGTCTATTCCTGTTTTCTCACTTTGTAACAGAATTCCAGTTACAAATTGGAAGCAAACAAGTAGCTAATAAAACATTTCTCAGAGTACCTTAAACTGGTATGACTAAGATCTTGCCAATGAGGTGAAAACACAGTTTTCTGTGGTACTTCTGGAAACTTAAAAAGAGAGGCCTTGTGTATCTTCTGCCAATTGACCAACTCTTTCTCTGGTATATACATGTGATGGTTGGAGCTTTAGGGGCCATCTTGGTTGGTAAGACTGAAAACAACTTCTCAGAAATGGCAAAGACAGCTTGACTCTATTAAATGAGCTACTCCATTGCAGGCAGATCCAAAAGCTCTTTTTCTTATCCTTAAACCCTCATAGCTTCAACTATGTCTCTATTTGGGAGTTTACAGACTTTATGGAGCTGCTTTACTAACTTTAGACTTGAACTATCAACCTCTGGACTCCTTTTGTGTGTGAAAAAAAAAAAAAACATATTTTGTTTGAACTACTGTTACTATTTTCTGCATGTGGCCCAACCTCTTCCCAAATGATATGCAATATAATAATTTAAATACTACCTTTTGATTTCTGTGGTACTTCTGGAAACTTAAAAAGAGAGGCCTTGTGTATCTTCTGCCAATTGACCAACTCTTTCTCTGGTATATACATGTGATGGTTGGAGCTTTAGGGGCCATCTTGGTTGGTAAGACTGAAAACAACTTCTCAGAAATGGCAAAGACAGCTTGACTCTATTAAATGAGCTACTCCATTGCAGGCAGATCCAAAAGCTCTTTTTCTTATCCTTAAACCCTCATAGCTTCAAACTATGTCTCTATTTGGGAGTTTACAGACTTTATGGAGCTGCTTTACTAACTTTAGACTTGAACTATCAACCTCTGGACTCCTTTTGTGTGTGAAAAAAAAAAAAAACATATTTTGTTTGAACTACTGTTACTATTTTCTGCATGTGGCCCAACCTCTTCCCAAATGATATGCAATATAATAATTTAAATACTACCTTTTGAAGAATAGTCAATGGTATGGGGAAATTCAGGTGATATATTAAGTAAATTAATTTGCTAATTAACAGATAAGGAAACCAAGCTGCTGACAAGTTTTATCATTTTTGCTTTCTTCTTTATTACTGTTTTCTATTATTAAAATTTTCTAAAATGAATATAAGTAACTCTGTGAAGAACATATTTGTACATAAAATTTATGACATTGTTGCTCACTTCCTTAAAAAATGTAATCCACCTCAAAGTACAGGGTTAAAATGATTTTTTATACATATTGACAAATCAATATAGTGATTGCTTTAATTTGCTTTGAAGCCAGTAGCAAAAAGAAAATGCTATTTTCTTACTTTATAACAAAAAGAGTTCTGATATGTTAAAATTTTGACTATATATTAGGCACTTTTTAAAATTTTTTAATTAAATGTTGGATTTTTTTCCCCTATGAAAATTATTGGTGAACCAATAATTACCTAAACTGGATGTGTGAAACAATAAAGTCAAGGATGATTTCAAAGTTTTTGGCTTAAGCAACTGGAAATATAAAATCTGCGCTCACGGAGAAGGGTAGAAAGGATCCTCCAGACTAAATTTGGGAGGCATATCTAAAATTTAGTCCGTCTTGAAAACAGAAGTATAATTGACCTACAACACCATCAATTTCAGGTGAACAACACAGTGATTCAATATTTCTATACATTACCAAATGGTCATCATGTTGTCTAATTACCTTCTGTGACCATACAGAGATAGTATAGTATTACTTACAGCATTCCCCAAGACTCTAAAAGGCAGTCTTGAGTATGTTAAACATGAGATATCTTTTAGAAATCCAAGTGGAGATGTAGCATGACAAGTTAGATATATGAGTCTGGTATTCAGGAGAGATGCCAGAGCCAAAGATATAAATCTGGGATTCATCTGTGAGCAGATGATATTTAAAAATCATGAAGTGGATGAGATCATCATGTCACTGAGCATGAAGGAAAGAAGAGATGAGAAAACTGAGGCAAGAGAAAACTTATTAGGCTGTGGTCTCCTGAAAGTCATGTGAAGGATTTGTATGAGGAAGAAAGCCAAGATCAATTCTGTCAAATGTTGATGATAAGACAGATAAATGAGGGCAGAGATGTATTTAGCATGTGGAAGTCATTAGAACCTTCATGAGCGTGGTTTGGTGAGGAGTAGGGATTAAAGCCTGATAGAAAGAAGAGAAACTAAGAGAAAGTTATAGGAAGGGCTTCCTTTGCGGCTCAGTTGGTAAAGAATCTGCCTGCAATGTGGGAAACCTGGGTTTGATCCCTGGGTTGGGAAGATCTCCTGGAGAAGGGAAGGCTACCCACTCCAGTATTCTGGCCTGGAGACTTCCATGGGCTGTTTAGTCTATGGAGTTGCAGAGTCGGACACGACTGAGCACCTTTCACTTCACTTTAGAAGAGTGAAGAAGGGACTTCACTTGAGTGAAGAAGAGGCTTTAGGGGAGGAAACTTGGAGAGAGTGAATATAGACTACTCTTGCATGGAGTTTTTCAGTAAAGAAAAGGAGAGAAATAGGGCAAGAGTTGGCATGGAAAGTGAGGTCTAGAGAAAAATTTTCTTTGTTTTGTGTTAATATGGTGAAAATAACATGGTTTTATACCAGTAGCAGTGATCCAGGAAAGATAGAAAAATTGACAAATCAGAAGATAGAGAGTTGAAGATAGAGGCCTGAGAGTGTATCCTTGGAGAGAATGTGATCAAGTGTGCATGTGGAGAGACTGGCTTTAGAAAAGAACAGAGTTCACTGATAGGAACAGACAGAAAGGCAAGTTAAATGAGTAAAAATACCAGTAGGCAGTAGACATAGGGGTGCTTGTTAGCAGATGCTCCTTACTGATTGCTTCAATTATTTTCAGTGAATTGGGAAGCAAAGTTATCAACTGGGGAGTGAGAGTAGGCAAGGAAATGTTTGAAGTTTGAAGGAAAAGAATCAGTGTGAAATATTAGCTAGTGACAGTGGAGAATGAATGGACTAAGGAAACATTGGAATGACAAGAAGCATTAAGGTCCACCTGAGGTATGTGGTCATAAATTGAAAGTGGAGTCAGTCAGCATGGTTATGTGTTTTTTCCTCCAGTCATTTTTAGCTGCTTGGATGCAGGCATGAATTAGGCTGAAAATTGTATTTAATCTGCATTGTGGTTTAGCCAAAGGACTATGAGAAAGGAAAAAAAGACCAAGACAATTTTGTGAGAATTGAAGGAAATGGATATAGTAAACATCAGTGGAATTAAATGGAGTAAGGAGAGAAGGAGGAGTATTCAGTGGGTGAGATAAAAAGAATCAGTGGATTGGAAATCCCATTTGGATAGAAAGACTGTAGGAGTCAGGATACTGAAGGTAATAAGTTGGAAAGATGGGAGATGTTTACCTCAGTTTTAACCACAGGAGTGAGTAGCTAAGGTGGGTGGAAAACAGAACAATCAGAGGAGTTCATGAAACCAAATTAAAAAAAAAATCTTGAAGCTTGATTATTTTACAAGTTCATAAAATTTTAATTTTGAAAGGTTAAATTGGAAATTTTCTTAATATCATCATGTATGAATTAGAGACATAAGGGCTATAAATTTTAGCATCTGTTTAGAGAAAGAAATAGGATATCTGGATTTTTTTCCCCTAGAAATGAAGAAGTGGAAGTAATACTACTTTAATTTTGATCTTAGTTTAATGTTTTATAGGGATGAACCATACAAAATTACTGATATTAAACTGTCAGTGTGATTTTCTATGTTTAACAGATATATAATATCTGTATGCATACAGATATGTATACGAATCAGTAAGGTAAAATTGCTCAAACAAAAGTAAAAGAAAAACAGGTCTGAGATTCTGTTTGTAGGAACTGACTTCCTGAAAAAGAAACATGAGTTTCTCTTTTAGAAGTAAAACTAAGAGCAGTCAGGCAAGAAATGACTTTCATTATTTATATTTAGTCTTCCTCTCTGGGATCATTCTCAGCAGACTCATTATTAGAAGCTAGATGTCACTGATTTTTAATATTTTTGTTAAAAAATAATACATGAACACATCTTTATTTTCAAAAGATGCAGACAATGCAAAAATTTATGTGATAGAATATGAAAGTTATTCTGTTGTTTTCTTTCCCAAACAGTAACTGTTTTTCTCAGAGGTAAGCAAATTTTTTATCTACCTGTACATAACAACACATCTCTCCTTTTCTGTTTCCTTCTCTTCTCTCCCTTTCTCTTCTTTTTTTCTTCTTTCACATAGATGGAAAAATAATACAGGCACCTTTTTTAACTTGAAATTTTCAGTTAGTGATATATTTTATAGATCTTTCTATGACAGAATGTGTAAAGCTACTTTATTTTGAATGGTTACATTTACTCCGTAGTGTTAATATATCATAATTTATTTAACCACCTCTCTATTTAAGGATTTTTAGATTACTAGAAGTAAATGATGATAACAGTAATTCTTTCATGCGATATTGTGAGAGTTGAAAAAAATAATACATGTAAAACACTTATGAGAGTACCTGGCAAATCGTAAGTACTCAAACTAACACTTGACAAGAAGAGTTTCTTGGCTTAATAATACATCCCTTACCTGGACACTTGAAGCCCATTTTATGTGGTTCTAGTATGGCTGCTTGAAGCTCAGACATGGTGATGGTCTTCAATAGAAGAGCTGGGGACGCAGTAACCATCTCATCAGCAATTGAGGAAGGATTCAGAAGAGGAGGAGGAGAGAATATTAGAATATATTTTTAATGGGAGATTAGAAAACCCACTGTTGACCAGAATAGTTCAGAGGATGCTTCCTTCAATGAAGCAATGAATGGATTTGTGAGGGGAACACTAATATAGTTTGAGAAGCTCAGTGGTTTTTATCTTCTGAAGGCTAGTGTTGACAGTAGAGTAGAATGCCCTGGGACTGGACTTACAAGGATAGATTAGTGGAAAATCAGAGGCCTAGCAGCATTTCTTGGAGAAGCAAATGGCAACCCACTCCAGTATTCTTGCCTAGAGAATCCCATGGACAGAGGAGCCTGGTGGGCTGCCATTTAGGGGTCGCACAGAGTCAGACACGACTGAAGTGACTTAGCAGCAGCAGCAGCAGCAGCAGAGGCATTTCTTAGACATTGAAGGTGAGTCGGATGTAATTACTGTGATAGTCAGCAGTGTTAGAGTGGTAATCTGGTTGCCTTAATGTGCAGTGATCTCTGGCAATGACTGTTAGACCATGATATTCCTAGGATGAGAGAGATGGGTGATCAGTTAGGGTATTTCTTGACTTCTATAACCAAAAATATAGTAATAAAATAAATAGTGGGATGGACTAAATCTATTTTTTATTGGCACAATGAAAAATCCAATGCCTCACCCTGGTTCAGTAAGGGAGCCTGTTCTCACACCTCAGTGTAATCAAGGGAAGAAAAGCTCAGGTCTGCTTGAGGAAGATTTTGCAGCATCATTATGAGAATATACAAAAAATATCCCCTTCTTTTCTAGTGAGATCTGTGGCAGTTAACCAGATTAACTGGATATAAAAGGAAGAGAGATTCCTAGGCTTTTGAGAAAAGTGGGATGCAGAGTTTCAGTTGATCTTGATACTGAGAGATCCAGAATGCTATCACATCTCCAGGTTGCAGGTAATAAATAGACTCATTGATTAGTAAATCAAAATGAGTCTATAAGACATCCCATCCGTGGTCCCCAAATGAGGTTTCAGAGATTGATACCTCCCTAATCTGAAAAAAAATACAAGGGTGGTGGTTTTAAAATAGTCTTGTTTAGTTCTCCTATATGGTTTGTACAAAAGCAGGTGAATCATATCATATGTGGGTAAATCACTGCAAGCCTTACCAAATAGTACCAGCAATTGTTGCCACTGCACCGGGTGTGATATTTTTATTGGAGTAGAACCATAACCTCTGGTACTTGATGTGTGACTATTGATCTGGTAAAGATGTTGTTTTCAATCTGTATCATTAATGAAGATCAAAATGGAAGGGACACTAGTATGTATGCACTTTATTTCTCCAGGGCTATCTTCTGTATGTGTTCTATAGTCTGAAGAATCTTTGATATTTTTGACATTCTATTAAATCTTCATGGTCACTGATTATCTTCTATTAATCAGACCTGATGGGAAAGAAGTGGCCAGTACCCTGGATGCTCTGCTAAAACACATGTATATGAGAGGATGGGGGATGGATCCTGTCAGATTCAGGGACTTGTCAAATAGATAAAATTTGAGGGACTGTTTTGGGGGATGCAAAACATTTCATCAAGTTAACAGATCATTGTACCTTGCACTCTTTGGGTTGGTGCACTTGGACTTTTTTGAATTTTGGAGGCAACACCATACTTGAGATTAATCAATCCCTCTCTAATGGCTATTTGATTACTCAGAAGAATGATGGTTTCATGTGAGAAGAAGTCAGAGAAAGAGAGACTTTTTTTTTAACCAGGTCTAAGTCATTGTCTACACTGTCCTTCCTTTCAAGGTATATGACCCACCAGATCCTGTGGAAATAGATGTAAGAAGCCTTGTAAGAGAGGCTTTTACACAGTCACCTAGGGACCTAGAAGAACGTGATTTCTTCAGCAAAAAACTTTAATAAGTAGATTTTGGGAGGCTGTTAAGCCCTTATAGAGACAGAGTTCCTTTTCATGATGCCTCAAACAACCATGAGACTTGAGTGACCTAGTAGAAGGGTTTTCAGGGTACATCAAATAATAAGGTCTGGCAGATACATAGCAATTTATTGAAGGATGGAAATTATATAATAGGGACTGGACCCAAACAAGATCAAAAGATAGATAAACTGATGGTTCCCCCTCGGTTTTGTGGAACATTCCTTTCAGCCAGCTGATGGAGTGGGAGAGAAATTTGGCCCCATAGGCTGTCTTAATAGTTTATCATGAATCAATTGCAATACTGATGCACTGTAGACCCACTCAAGGGCAGTTCTTAAATACATTGATGAGAGGAAATGATTTCATCTGGCAGAACTGTGAAGAGTATACATAGTTTTCCACCTTATATGGAGGGAAAAGTGGTCTGATGTAAGACTATGATTTCTCATGCAGTAGTATATGGCTTTGCTTGTTGGTTCAAGGAAGGGGGATTGGGCAACTGTATCCTGAAAAACAAATCTGTTCCAATGTCTGTTTCTATATAGCCTGTGAGTTAGAAATTGTTTTTTATATTTTTGGAATGGTTGGGAAAATTTTAAAAGAATAATATTTCCTGATGTGTGAAAATCATATGAAACTCAAATTTCAGTGGCCATAAATAACATTTCTTTGAAACACAGCCGCACATTCATTTATATAATATTTATGGCTATTTTTCTGCTACAAAGGCAGATTTGAATAGCTGCAATAGAGATTATATGGCTCAGATCACCAAATCTAAAATATTTACCATATGGACATTTTATAGGAAAACTTTATGGACTTCATGGTCAATGGCTTGGAAGAATGACCAGAATATTATAGGCAAAGATATTTTTAAGAGAATTATATGGGTGGACGCATGGAAATGGCTGCAGGCTTTGTGTGTCTCATACCAATGCCTCGCAGAAAGATTCCACTATGGAGGAGACTGAACAACCAGTATAGGCATACGCCAGCCCTTGTCCTCAGGCACCTTCTTGCTTACCATAAGGGTCCATGAATTGAGCAGACATGGCAGTACTGATAAAGGCTGTGCATGGATCTAACAGCATGGTCTTCTATCCTAGATGATGTAGCTACTGTCACGAATAAATGCCCTATCTATTGGCAGCAGCAATCAATACTGGGATCTGGACATTGTATATCACTGAGCATGCCTGCTCTCCATTTAGTGTTAGGTTGTTAAACAGGGATCCTCAATTTCTGGGCCACAGACTAGTACCTTCTGTCAGACCAGTGGCAGCATTAGATTAGAAATAAAGTGACACCTGATGCTAAGAGCTGACTCATTGGAAAAGACTCTGAGGTTGGGAAAGACTGAAGGCAAAAGGAAAAGGGGGTAGCAAAGGATGAGATGGTTAAATAGCATCACCAGCTCAGTGGACATGAATTTGAGCAAACTCTGGGAGAGTGGAGGACAGAAGAGCATGGCATGCTGCAGTCCATGGGGTCACAAAGGGTCAGACATGACTTAGTGACTGAACAGAAACCAAATGCCCAATAGATGTAATGAACTTGAATCATCCTGGAATCATCCCCCTACCCCCAAGTTGTGGGAAAATTATCTTTCATGAAATCATCCCCAGGTGTCAAAAAGGCTGGGGACCACTGTTAATAAAGGATCCTTTCCTGCCTTGTTGGGACAAGTAATTCACTCTTACCAAAACTGACACTCAATCCCTATATGAATTTGCCTATTCTGCTTGTAGTGTGGAGGCTTCCCAGGTGGTGCTAGTGGTAAAGCACCTGCCTGCCAATGTAGAAGATGTAAGAGACAAAGGTTTGATCCCTAGGTCAGGAAGAACCCCTGGAGAAGGGCATTGCAACCGACTCCAGTATTCTTGCCTGGAGAATCCCATGGACAGAGGAGCTTGGCAGGCCACAGAACACCACTACCTGAGATTTTGGACAAAGTCAGACCTGCTGATGTGGGATACATAAAAAACACATTCTCAGATGCGGCCGTGGGATCTATTCATCAAACAGCCAATTGGATGAGGAGATCCTACTCATTGAAATCATCTATTTAAATCTCAGCTGTGACTGCTTGGAAATGACGTGCTGTTAAACTGCTGTTCTTCAGGATGCATTGTATGGTTTGATCACATACTTGAGGCCATGTCTTCAATAGCTAGAATATATGGATTCAAGGACAAAGGGGAGGAAGTATGATCAATCCTTCTCAATTTGACTTCAGTGACCCACTCTACAAATTTATCCCATTTTTCCACCACAAATCTAAGGCTTATGGATTAGAGCTTTTGATTCCCAAGCTTCTACCAGAGATACAGTCAGGATTCTACATGAACTAAAGCTCTATTAGTGGACAATTTATCATTACACTTGTTAGAGACTGACAAGAGCCTTAGGTTTTAGGACTGTGAATTCTAGAACTGATGGTAGAGAAAAGAGTATATTGTGACTTGCACTTGGCTATTGCTCTGGGTGCATGTGTGTGTGCTAAATCACTTCAGTTGTGTCCAGCTCTTTGGGACCCTTTGGACTGTAGCCCACCAGACTCCTCTGTCCATGGGATTCTCTAGGCAAGAATGATGGAATGGGTTGCCATACCCTCCTCCAGGCAACCTTCCTGACCCAGGTATTGAACTGGTGTGTCTTTATGTCTCCTATATCGGCAAGTGGGTTCTTTACCACTAGCACCACCTGGGAAGCCCGTCACTCTGGGTACTGTCACTTACACCACTAACTCTTCTGTATCAGGCCTTTTTGAAGGACTGGCTAATCACCAGTGTGAGAAGTTAGTGACAGAGTGTTTTAATGTGGCACACGGATGACTAAGAGTGGCACAAAGAGTAGACTGCAGCCAGCGCTTCAGTGTGCTGAGCCACATCTCATTGATCTACATCTGATTTCAGCCACAGCATGTTGGAAAGTTCTTTGCACACTCAAATTACATGGACATAATACTGCTGTAAATGCAAGCCATGCTTTTCTCTCTTCTTTCTGAAGTCATTGGAACTCAGTGTGGCAGTCAGGCTAGAAGTATGGGGAACTTAGTGCTCTGAGGATGACCCTCAACCAAAGTGGGGCAGGAAATTGCATATAAATGCTTGCTTTTCTTTTTCATGAGCAGTTCAGGGAGGTGTTATGGAAAATGGAGACTTCATTACATACCACATCATCATCAAAGCCTTTGCATTCACTTTTCCTCATCTCCTGTGTCCTTGTTCATTATACCTGTTCTCTGTGATCACTTAAAAAAATTTACCTACATTGAAATTTCTTTCCCAGGGTCTCCACAGTAATTCATAATTGATATTTCAATAAATATCATATAAGACAGTATCATCTGAAATATTAAAGTTGGCACAGTTGGTATGTGGTCAAAACTGTTGTTCCTTTCCTTTATGGCTTCTGTGTGTTGTGCTTTGCTTATGAAGCCCTAATCACTTGGAGATTATGAAAATATTTGTCAATATCTCCTTTTAATACTTATAAAGTGCATTGTCTAACCAATATCATATAAGACAGTATCATCTGAAATATTAAAGTTGGCACAGTTGGTATGTGGTCAAAACTGTTGTTCCTTTCCTTTATGGCTTCTGTGTGTTGTGCTTTGCTTATGAAGCCCTAATCACTTGGAGATTATGAAAATATTTGTCAATATCTCCTTTTAATACTTATAAAGTGCATTGTCTAACCACTGATCAGGTACTTTTATCTATTTTGTGAGATGTGAATTTAGTGTTATTCTTTAATATAGTTCACTATCCTCTTATCACTTTAAATAATTCATTTCCTTGATAAGTTTATTTTGAATGTCAATTTGTATAATATACACAATTCCTATGTGAATTTTATCATGGTTTACTGGCCTATATTTACATCATTGTGCACATATCACAATACTTTAACTATAGTTTATGTTGATATCTGCTTGGGCAAGTTCTAGTTTTAGTGTTTTGTTTATTTTTTCATGGTTGCTTTGACCATTTCTATACATATTCTGTTCAATATGAACCTTACTTTCAGCTTTACACATTTTCTTTGAGGTTTTTGATTGAGATTATTGATATCTTATTAAATTTATACATTGATTTGTGGATATATAACATCCTTGTTGAACTTTCACATTGAGAAATTAATTGACTGATGTTTCTTTTTAACCGTTTTTATCATTTTGTTACTTACTTCTCACTCTGCATATTTATATTTCTTGTAAGGTTTATGCATATTTCATAAATTTATTTCTTTTTGCATAGTTTGTTAATGGGATATTCTTTCCTAGGAGTGTATGGGAGATGGTATACATAAGAACTATTGCTTTTGTAAGTTGATACTCTATCAAGCTTCTTATTGAATTCATTATTTTTATTATATTTTTTGATCATATAGGTGGATTTTCAAGGAATACAAATTATATCATCTGCAAGTAATGAGAACTGTTTTCTTATTTGCTATTATTTTTACTCATGGGAGAGTAGATACAAGTGTTAAATTGACCATTTTCTTCACTGACTTAAAAAACAAAAAATTCCAGATACAGATCAAGCATATTTTGAGTCTATATGAATGTAAACCCTCTGTTCTGGAAGACTAAAACCCAAAATTAACATGGAAGAATAAGAATCCAAAGACAGAAAACTGAAGTTGAGGAAGCGCCAGGAGTCTGAAAGTGACCAGAAGCAGATCGCAAGATACTTAATAAGAATCAGTTCAGTTTAGTTCAGTTCAGTTGCTCAGTTGTGTCCGACTCTTTGTGACCCCATGAACCGCAGCACAGCAGGCCACCCTGTCCATCACCAACTCCCGGAGTCCACCCAAACCCATTTCCATTGTGTCAGTGATGCCATCCACCCATCTCATCCTCTGTCGTCCCCTTCTCCTCCTACCCTCAATCTTTCCCAGTATCAGGGTCTTTTCAAATGAGTCAGCTCTTCGTGTCAGGTGGCCAAAGTATTGGAGTTTCAGCTTCAACATCAGGCCCTCCAATGAACATCCAGGACTGATCTCCTTTAGAATGGACTGGTTGTATCTCCTTTCAGTCCACGGAACTCTCAAGAATCTTCTCCAACACCACAGTTCAAACCATCAATTCTTCGGCGCTCAGCTTTCTTTATAGTCCAACTGTCCCACCCTACATGACTACCAGAAAAACCATAGCCTTGACTAGATGGACCTTTGTTGGCAAAGTAATGTCTCTGCTTTTTAATATGCTGTCTAGGTTGGCCATAACTTTCCTTCCAAGGAGCAAGTGTCTTTTAATTTCATGGTTGCAATCACCATCTGCAGTGATTTTTGGAGCCCAGAAAAATAAAGTCAGCCACTGTTTCCACTTTTTCCCTATCTATTTCCCATGAAGTGATGGGGCCAGATGCCATGATCTTAGTTTTCTGAATGTTGAGCTTTAAGCCAACTTTTTCACTCTCCTCTTTCACTTTCATCAAGAGGCTCTTTAGTTCTTCACTTTCTGCCATAAAGGTGGTGCCATCTGCATATCTGAGGTTATTGATATTTCTCCCAGCAATCTTGATTCCAGCTTGTGCTTCCTCCAGCCCAGTGTTTCTCATGATGTACTCTGCATACTTCAATTTACGTCTGAATTCTGAAATAAGGAGTTCATGATTTGAGCCACAGTCTGCTACTGGTCTTGTTTGCTGACTCTATAGAGCTTCCCCATCTTTGGCTGCAAAGGATGTAATCAATCTGATTTCGGTGTTGACCATCTGGTGATGTGCATGTGTAGAGTCTTCTCTTGTGTTGTTGGAAGAGGGTGTTTGCTATGACCAGTGTGTTCTCTTGGCAGAACCCTGTTAGCCTTTGCCCTGCTTCATTCTGTACTCCAAGCCAATTTTGCCTGTTACTCCAGGTGTTTCTTGACTTCTTACTTTTGCATTCCAGTCCCCTATAATGAAAAGGACATCTTTTTTGGGTGTTAGTTCTAAAAGGTCTTGTAGGTCTTCATAGGACCATTCAATTTCAGCTTCTTCAGTGTTATTGGTTGGAGCATAGACTTGGATTACCGTGATATTGAATGGTTTGCCTTGGAAACGAAGCTAGATCCTTCTGTCATTTTTGAGATTGCATCCAAGTACTGCATTTTGGACTCTTTTGTTGATTATGAGAAAGAAATGGCTACTCCATTTCTTCTAAGGTATTCCTGCCCACAGTAGTAGATATAATGGTCATCTGAGTGAAATTCACCCATTCCGGTAAGAATCAGTGAGTCAAAATCAAGGAGCAGAAAATCCAAGCCAAGGTTCAAGAATGCTGATATCATTCCTTTTCTGTGACACAGTATTTAGTTCGAAAGTCGTGAGGTAGTCAGAGGATGGAATGTATTAGCTAGGAAGTGAGGTATTTCTAGAATCATAACAATGGAAATGAATAAGGTAAGGCTCAACTGAAGCATTCAGAATGATCTCTACTTTTGTGGGATTTTGTGGAATATGGGATACTATTCCCCCTCTAGTTATCCTAAGAGCTATAAGCAAACTGTGTATGCTTATACACAGTTTATAATTTTTTTCCCTTTCTGTGAATTGTTTGCACATAGAGTCTATCCAGGATTGCTGTTGAATATTTAAGCCTTGAGTTTAATAATTGACTACCAATAATAAATAAAGTAGAAATCCTATAATTTCTCATCACTATTAATTATTTTTTGAGTAAAAAAGGAGAAAAAATAAGGTAAGGCTCAACTGAAGCATTCAGAATGACCTCTACTTTTGTGGGATTTTGTGGAATATGGGATACTATTCCCCCCCTAGTTATCCTAAGAGCTATAAGCAAACTGTGTATGCAAATTTAATTTTTTTCCCTTTCTGTGAATTGTTTGCACACAGAGTCTATCCAGGATTGCTGTTGAATATTTAAGCCTTGAGTTTAATAATTGACTACCAATAATAAATAAAGTAGAAATCCTATAATTTCTCATCACTATTAATTATTTTTTGAGTAAAAAAGGAGAAATAAGTCTCAACCTCCCTTCCAAAAAAGGTATGGTTTTTTTGAGAAGTGGAGTAATATAACTACCAATCAATTTCCTTATTTCCATAATATAAGGTATTGTCTGTCAACTCCAGCTTGAACTGTAACTCAAGAGCATATGACTATAAATACTAGCCCAAGAAAATATTTATAGTAGTCATATAACTATATATACTAATAATTTAATTTAGGAAATATTTATTATCCCCATATTTATGTCTATTGCAAGCATCAAGATAGGTAGACCATATTAACTAGTCAGAAGAAGAAATAATTTTTACACATGGAGAAAATGAGAGAAATGAAGTAGTTTCAGCCATACTAATTAAACTAATACAAATGAGTATAAATAAAAGTGTGATTTAGTAAGCGTATATTTTCTGACATGGCAATATAGTCAAAGAGACTCTGGAAAAAGTGCTGTCAGACTCATTAAATATAAAAACAGCAATAGTTTCAGTCACCCTTAACAGAATAAGAAATGTATTGGGTAAAGCCAACTGCGTAGAAAATTTAAAAGCAGGGACTGATGAACAGAGAGGACAATCAATGAAAGACTGTTGTATTGAGCTGATGGTTCACTAATCTGTAATTGAAAGACTGTTGTATTGAGCTGATGGTTCACTAATCTGTAATAAGTAGAGTGAAAATCATAAAAATGTTTATATTCAGTATTAACAAGAATATGGCTATATGGAAAGTGATCTGAAATAGAAAATAGAAAAATGAGGAACAAATGCAGATAAACTCATGTTTTATTTTATTGAAAGGATGAGTATTAAATGAAATATTAGTTAAAATGAAAGATATTTGATTGAAAAATATTGATATTGTAGGATGGTAAAACTATAAGTAAATTTTAATGAGAATGGAAGTTTAGAAAGAAGTCTATGACATTAATATATATAATATATTGTTACATAATTAATATATTATTAATTATTAATATTAAATCATAACATTAATGTTATTGTTATAAAATAAAACAATAATATAATAATATATAATATAATATAACACAGTGATTCATCATTATTAACTGTGGTCTGATAACACCATGTAAAATGATGACTCATCCATTATTTTAAAGCTTTTGAGAAAAGGTCTTATTTGTCATCAAGTTTATCATGTGGATCAGTATGTAACTGTTGCCAGTAAACAAAAATTTGGGGTCAACTGTAACAAATAATTGTAATAGTGACTTTTAATGCATTATTTTCTTTAGCTTATTCAAGAAAATCTGTAGACCATACACTTGACCATAGAGAGGAATGTTATTCTTTAATCAGTAAATATTAAAATATTTATTGCTTTAAGGTTAGAGCCAGGGCCAAAATTAATGAACAATTTGCAAGTTTAGCAGTTGCAGCAAAGATTCAAATTTCTTATCAAGAGATATAATGTAAATGATCAATACTTATGAATAATTAGCTTTTATGCAACATAGTAATTGCCAGAACTCTCATGTATTTGGGAAATAACTGTTTCCAGTTTTGACAAAGTGACATATACAGAACTGGTCATGCAGTGCAATTCACTTCTCCAATGATATATCTACAGGAAAGATCATAAAGGATTCTTTCTTCCCTGTCAAAGGCATTGTGGAGTTACAGCGGCTTGGTCATAATTGACCCCAAAATGACTTTTTATTTTATTATTTTGGCTTTTACTTGAAGTTTTATCAGCTCTGGAGGGGTGTTATTTTGCACATGTAGAGATGAAATCTGTGGGACAGAAGCTCTCAGGAGTTTATTATACAGAAGGACTTTATCTTTTCTACTAGTCACTTAGTTGCTACCAGTGAAGAAATGAAAGGGTATTCCCTGTCCCACAGTTGGGCCACAGGCCTTACGTGTGGAAATTTTAGAATGTAAACTACATTTCAAAGCATCTCTCACTTGATGTCACTACAGTGACTATGGATGTATCCTATCTGACATATTTTTAATTATCAAAAACACATCCATGTTCAGTACTCAGAGACACATATGAAATATGATAGCTACGAAAGAGGTATAAGAATGGTAAGTTGAAAAAGGGAAATATAACATGATGTTATCAAACTCCTCTGCCTTTAAAAATGCAGTAGATTTTTACAATTACCACTGGCACAAGCATAAATATTCACATCATTACTATATACATTCTTATTACTATTGCAACACAGCCTACATTCACCAAAGTTCTAGCAATATTTGATTGAAACTATCTATGAGAAAGTGAAAATCTAATGCTTCTCTGGTAGTATAGGAATAGTTAATAAGTGAGGCCACTGCAAATCAATGGCAGAAGCAGAATAGGAAATAAGCCGCTCATTCATATGCTCTGGATATAAGCAGAACAAAGATAATGAAAAATAGTCTATTCTTTCGTAACTCTATAGTTCATCCCTAAGAAACCACGTTATCAGAATTGTTTTATAAAATATTTAATGAGAAAAAAGGATTATGAGATAAAGAGTTTCAGGTTTGAAATACAACTGTTTAGTTTTTTAAAAATTAACTAACTCTATTTTGTGGTTCTATTTTGTTATCATAATATACAATTAACATTTTGGCTGATCAATACTGACAGAAAATAAACAGCACTAAGAAAATCCTGAAAATAATGAGGTCTTTGCTCAAAAGTAATGGGCATTTCATAACAATGAGGATGGGTACAATTAAAAAAAATTAAGCAAGGGAAAAAGAAGAAAACATATGTTGGTCAGGATGGAGAGAGATTAGAACACTTATGTAATGTTGGTGGAAGTGAAAACTGGTACAGCTATCATGGAAAACAGTATGGCAATTCCTTACCAAAAATAATAAATAAAACAGAATTACCATATGATCCAGTATTTTCAGTTCTGTGTATATCCCAAAAGAATTGAAAGCAAGGACTTGAAGAGCTACTTGAACAACTCATTATTCAAAATAGCCAAAAAGCAGAAGCACTGTAAGTGTCCATTGTCATATGAATGGAAAAAATGAAATGTGGCACATACATACAATTAAATATGATTCAGCCTTAAAAAGGAAGGAAACTCTGACATGTACGACAACATGGATGAACCTCAAGGACACTATGCTAAGTTAGTCACAAAAGAACAAATACTATACAATTCCACTTATGTGAGGTACCTAGAGTAGTCAAATTCAAAGAGACGAAGTAGAATGTGGTTTCCATGGGCTGAGGGAGGAAAGAGTGGTGAGTTTTCTAATTGGTATAAGTTTCAGTTTTTCAAGATGAAAAGAGTTCTGGAGATTGGCTGTAAAACAGTGTGAATGTAATTAATACCACTGAGCTGTAAACTTAAAAATGCTTAAGATTTTTGAAGTGTATTTGACAAATCATAAAAATCTTTAAAAATGTAATGGGTTTTGACAATTGCCATTAGCACCAGCACAGATATTTACATCATTATGTGCAGGTACATGCATTGTTATTACTATTACAGCACAGCCCACATTCATCAAACGAAAACAAAAACCATGAATTTACAATTTGATCACTCAACCTCTGAAAGTGGCTTTGTGTGACTAAGCCAGACTCTTCTGTTTGGTTTACCGATGTTCTCAGTTATCAGGTGATGACTAATAGTGATCTCTGTAAAACAAATTCCAGTTCAGAATTAATCTATTTTGGCTGAAGGAGTTTTGTATTTAAGCTTTCATTTCAGTGATAATTAGAGTGTTTATGTAAGAATATTTTGGTATGGGAATAGCTACTTTGTTACTAAATACTGATTTCAGTGCCAGCATTTACTTTCACTTTTATGATTACACTGGTACCCAGTGGTTACCTGAAGTGACAGCATTTTTACTTTCATATCATTAGGGGACATTATTGGCTGCCACAAAATTGATATATCCTAAAATTAAAAAGCTAATACATATTTTACATCTACTATTGTATTTGTATGAAATTATTTTGACCAGTTACTTGAAAACCTTATTTTTTGGCAGTAATTTACAAGGGATAGTAATCTTCATAGATTATGGCTTGATTTTTAAGTTAATCAATTCAGACTTTGATTTAATACCACAAAAATAGCATAGTGTAACAGAGTAGTTGTAACAGGCTAATGAGAAAAGAAAGGAGGCAAATTTGATTTAAGAATGATGAATTTGAGCCAAAGAAGTCCAAAGAGCTCCACAAAGAATTTTGCAAAAGGACATGCACATTCATTTGAATAGTGAAAAGCAGTGAAAAACTAGAGAAGTATTAGTTATTCTGAGCTCAGAAGACCTGTGCCTTAGCGTTTAGTACCATATTTGCATTGCGTGAATTCTATCTTAGTGACTATTTACCTGTGTAATTGTTCTGTTAGTAGTAATAGTACATTCCCAATGAAGAACTTTTGAGATAATATTTTAAACATTTTTTTCCCCCAGAATTTTCTGTTACATTTTGGTGTACATTCTCAGATTGGTTCATCATGGTATTGAATTAGCTGATAAAAGAAGCTCATTATTTAGTTTCAGCAAAACAATATTGTCCAAAGTATTAGACTAGTACTATTACTTTAAATTTTATTAGATGCATTATTGTGTTTGTATTTGAGTTTCATATTTTTATCTATGAACTATAAAATTAGAAACTTATTGCTGGCTTTATGTTTATATTCACTAAATATTATAATAAAAATAACAAATTAATACTGGCAACCTACCAGAAGTTTTACTTTTAAATCGCTTATGCATTCGTACATGAACTATGATACAATGGAATGTTCTGATGCCTTATGTTAGGGAATATCAGCCCCGTGTCTTTCATGTTTTTGCAATGTAAAGTTACTTCGGGAATCACAGTGAATTTATATGTTCAAGTTATATTTCATGACTCTTAGAAGAAAGATTAAGGAAGTTATAAAAATATGACAATAGATATGTAATTATATACATAGAAAAGATTACTAGGATTTCAGCCAATCAATATATAATTAAGAGATTCATCTATGATGAAAGGCATAAGCTATTTGATAAAGTATCCCTTTGCATTTAGAAGTGACATTCTAAGAGAATCAATAGTGCACTTATTTTTTTAATTTTGCATTTAAATGATTTGGACAAAAGGTTTCTCTCAACCTATTAGCGATTTTAAAAGCTTTGGAATGAGCTTAAATATTTTGAACAGTCCTAGACTGTGAAATAGGTCTTCAGATTTTGCAGCCAAAGATAAAAGATTGAGGCCAAAGGGTAAAGGACAATATGGCTTAGATTTTAAATGGAAAGGGAACAGAGACAAAGAGAAAATGACCTAGCATTATGTGCTCACATCAATGGCAGTAATTAAGCTTTGCAGTATCATTAGATATGATAATAATAATTTATAGCCTTTAGTACTATTTCACATGCTAGGCATACAGAAGAATATGATAGCAGGACCCTTCATATTTCTCATTGTTATTTTTTTCTAAGAAAATAATGACATTCAATTATCATGAATTGGGGAGATACACAACACAAATTTGGATGCTTATCTCCAAGGGAGAAAAGATGGAGTGTCTTACATCTTTTAACCATTTGCAAAATGTATGGCAGTAGTAAAATGCTAAAAAGATATTGAGGTGAGTATTTCTAAGAGTACAGTATTTAAATTTATAAAAGTTAATTTGGCATTTTATTAAACATCAAGTTAATATTCCATCACCTAACAACTGAACTATAACATATTATACCATAGTGTTAAATTGAACCAAGATACTCCAGATTTTGACTGTGGGAATTCAGTTGTTAATCAGTTCAAATTTTCTAATGCTGGGGTGAGTGTAGAGGAAAGCCCCTGCATAGATACTTTGGGAATTCAGTCCCAATGATAGGAAATAGTTAAATATTGAATTTAATGCTTAAGAGTGTTTATTTTCTCTCTTGAATATTAAAGATCCAATTTTTATTTGGTTTTCAGGGCATATTTACAAAAAACATTATAATAATCAAATTAGATTTTTTCCTTGATTTTGAGCTAAGTCTTCACTTTAAATGACCAAGTTGATTATAGTGAAAAGGCAATTGCAAGTTCAAACTTGATTTTTGAATTCAAATGTTATCAATGTAGACAGATTCTTTAACATAGTACTATGTGCTTTTGAAAATCTATCAGATACCAGTTTTTGAGCAATTGCTTTAGACAGATTTGACTCAATTCAAAAGGACATGACACAAGAGTGAAAAGTCTTGTATATTTTACACAGTTTAAATATATTGTAAAAGGTATAAAAGGTAATATAGCTAATTTTTCCTCAGTAGATAGCTAGAATGTAACCTCCCCTTGGGTTATCGTCAGTTCAGTTCAGTCGCTCAGTTGTGTCCAACTCTTTGTGACCCCATGAATTGCAGCACACCAGGCCTCCCTGTCCATTACCAACTCCCGGAGTTCACTCAGACTCATGTCCATTGAGTCCGTGATGCCATCCAGCCATCTGATCCTCAGTCGTCCCCTTCTCCTCCTGCCCCCAATCCCTCCCAGCATCAGGGTCTTTTCCAATGAGTCAGCTCTTCGCATGAGGTGGCCAAAGTACTGGAGCTTCAGCTTTAGCATCATTCCTTCCAAAGAAATCCCAGGGCTGATCTCCTTCAGAATGGACTGGTTGGATCTCCTTGCAGTCCAAGGGACTCTCAAGAGTCTTCTCCAACATCACAGTTCAAAAGCATCAATTCTTTGGCACTCAGCCTCTTCACAGTCCAACTCTCACATCCATACATGACCACAGGAAAAACCATAGCCTTGACTAGACGGACCTTCGTCAGCAAAGTAATGTCTCTGCTTTTGAATATACTATCTAGGTTGCTCATAACTTTTCTTCTAAGAGTTATCCTCAGGTGATGTTTTTGTTTTCTGGCTCTAGATGTAGTTCAGGTAATCTTCTCTTGAACTTTAAGCCAGAAAGCTAGTACAGAAGCAGGAGAGCTGTTGTGTCATCTCATTGTTATAATAGTAACACAGTACTTTTAGCCACATTTCAAGGTTCCTTTCTACTTATGTTGATAATTCTCTAAAAATTATACTGATAGCTTCTCTAAGAACTGGTATATATGTTTGCTTTTCCCCAGTTGCTAACTGAGCTGACAATTAGACTCTTTTTCAAAATAAAACTTTAACTCCACAGAAGTTAAATGGGTCTAGGATGTCCAGTAGAGGCTTTTAAATGAAGGATGTAATCACAAGAGCTGCAAGTACATTTGCTAAATAAGGAGCTAGAATGAAAATGTAGTATAATATACTTACTCATGTCTATCTGATTGGGACTTCCAGACATAGCAAAATAAAATCCTTACTCCTTGAATGGCTTTTACTTTGGTCAACAGACATATCTAATTCTCACTTCTAATGTAATGCAATCTGATGATATATTCAGCTAATCCTTGATATTTCAGGGACTAAGCATATAAAATGAATACTGTCTGTGACTTCTCGTGTCTTGTTCCCAGTTAAACCTTTTGAAATCTCATCACAGTATAATTTGGGGGGATAACAAATGGAGTTCTGGGTGTGTTGGGATTTATCTGAATACCAGTGATGGGTCTCATGATGGGTAGACTATACTGAGATATTTGGAAAGAAATTAGAAGGTTTCAGGAATGACTGGATATGAGAGGTGAGGTAGATACAGCTATCCAGCACTGAGGAGGAACAATGTCATTTACTGAGGTGGAGGATGTGAAGGAAAATAATAGAGAAGAACAGAGGGATGGGGTGGAGGAGGAAAAGTTTCCATTAGCCTGTTGGGTTTGAGGTGCCTCTGTCACATTCACGTGGAGACTTCATAAGCTAAATGACATACAAACTTGGATTTTAAGAAGTGGTTCTCGGTTATACGAGTGGATTTTGGATTTGTGAATAAAGAAAGGGACTGAGTTTCCAAATGTGGAAGAGATTGACCAAGTACAATGTGTAACTGGCAAAAAAAAAAAAAAAAAGAAAAGAAAAATCTTAGGAATATCACCTTTAAAATAATGGATAAAAGAAGAAAAATATCACAGTGGAAGTGGAGGAGAAACAGTCTGAGAGTTTCTGGCTGCAAGGGAAATGTTTTCCAAACTCAAAGCCTATCACAGTCAGCCTCATCATAGCTTTCCAGATTTATTTCTGGAAACCTTGCCATTCACTATTCACTCTAGTAGGATAAATTCTTTGTTGTTTCCCTCACATGCTGTGTATTTTCTTTTTATTTTGATTAAAAAACCCCAATAAAACCAACATATAATATGAGATCTACTTTCTTTCTTTTTTTTTTAATTAATTTTTATTTTTTAGTTTGTTTTGCTTTACAATACTGTATTCATTTCTTACTTTGTACAGTACCATATAGTTAACTATATGAACGGTGCTGTATAGTAAATCTCTGGAGATTTTTTTTTTTTAATGACTAACACTCTATACCCATGGAACAGAGCCTCCCCAAATCCCATACTGTACTCCCAGCCACTGGCAACCGCCAGCAGTCTATTTTCTGTTTTCTCTGACTTTGACTACCTCGGATACTTATAAGTAGAATCATGTAGCATTTATCCTTCTGTGGTTGGCTTATTTCACATAGCATAATGCCTTCAAGTTTCATCCATGCTGTGGCATAGGATATGATTTCTTTTACAGCTGAGTAATAGTCTATTATATAAACTTACCACATTTTCTTTACCCATTCATTCATCAATGGACATTAAGGTTGTTTCTGCCTCTTGGCTACTGTGAATAACGCTGCATGAACATGGGAGTGCAATGTATCTTTGAGATTCTGTTTTCAGTTCTTTTGGATCAATACCAGAAGTGAAATTGTTGGATCATATGGTGACTCTAACTTTTTTTGAGGAACTTCTGTACTGTTTTCCATAGTGACTTCACCATTTTACATTGCCAATTGCTATTGAAAGAAACCAGTTTTCAGGTTATGATTTCTGTACATCCTTGCCAAAACTTTTTGTTTTCTTTCCTTTCTTAAAAAAATACATGAAATGAATCGCCAGTCTATGTTCGATACAGGATACAGGATACTCAGGACTGGTGCACGGGGATGATCCAGAGAGTTGATATGGGGTGGGAGGTGGGGGTTGGTGTTCAGGATTGGGAACTCATGTACACTGGGATGGATTCATGTCAATGTATGGCAAAACCAATACAGTATTGTAAAGTAAAATAAAGTAAAATTGGGAGTTCATGTACACTCGTGGCTGATTCATGTCGATGTGTAGCAAAACGAATACAGTATTGTAAAACAAAACAAACTAAAAAATAAAAATTAATTTAAAAAAATTAAAAAAAAATTAAAAAAAATACATAATGGCCATTCCAACAAGAGTGAGGTGATATCTCATTGTGGCTTTGATTTGCATTTCCCTGATGATTAGTGATGTTGAGCATCTTTTCAAATACCTGTTGGCCATCTGTGTGTCTTTATGGGAGAAATGTCTATTTGAGTCCTTTCCCATTGCTTAATTAGGTTGTGTTTTCTTGCTGTTGAGTTATAGGAGTTTCTTATACACTTTGTTTGTTAACCCCTTATCAGACGTGGTTTGCAAATATTTTTTCCTGTTCTATAGCTTCTTTTCTCACTCTACTGATTGTTTCCTTTGCTTGCACAGAAGGTTTTTTTTTTTGATTCTGAACTTATCTTTTATTACTGTCTTGCTTTATATCACTGACTATATATTGTACTCAATTTTTTAAAATTAATTTTTATTTTTTAGTTTGTTTTGCTTTGCAATACTATATTTGTTTTGCTATACATTGACATGAATCAGCCACAAGTGTACATGAACTCCCAATCCCGACCCCTACCTCCCCCCTCCCACCCCACACCATCTCTCTGGATTATCCCCGTGCATCAGTCCCAAGCATCCTGCATCCCACATCAAACCTAGACCAGAGATTCGTTTCACTTATGATATCATACATGTTACATTGCCACTCTGCCAACCCATCCCACCCTCTCTCTCTCCCACAGAGTCCAAAAGGCTGTTCTATACATCTGTGTCTCTTTTGCTGTCTCGCATACAGGTTTATCATTACCATCTTTCTAAATTCCATATATATGTGTAAGTATACTGTATTGGTGTTTTTCTTTCTGGCTTACTTCACTCTGTATAATCAGCTCCAGCTTCATCCACCTCATTAGAACTGATTCAAATGTATTCTTTTTAATGGCTGAGTAAGAAGGTTTTTAACTTTGATGTAGTTTTGCTTTTGCTGTCTGTGCTTTTAGTGTCATATCCAAGAAATAATTGCAAGAGAAATGTTATGAAGCTCTCCCTTTATTTTCTCCTATATTTTTTCCAGTTGTAGATCTTACATTTAATCCATCTTGAGTTGATTTTTTGCATATGATGTAATATGAGGCTGCATATTCTTTTGCACGTGGATATCCAGTTTTCCTACACAATATATTGAATAGACAATTATTTCCTCATTATTCTTGGAACCCTGTCAAAGATCATTTGGTCCTATATATGTAGGTTTATTTCTGGATTCTCTATTCCATTGATCTAAAGTTTGTTTTTATACTGTTTTAGTTTCTGTAGCTTTATAATATATTTTGAAGTAAGAAAGTATGTGATCTCTAGCTTTATTTTTTCTTCCCAAGATTATTTGGCTGTTTGAGGTGCTTTGTGGTTCTTTATAGATTTTTAAATTGTCATCTTCTAATCCATAAACATGGAATGTCTTTAATTTTCTTGTGCCTTTGAATTCTTTCAGCAATGTTTTATAGTTTTCAGTGTACAAACATTTTGCTTCCTTGACTATGTTTATTCCTAATTATCTTATTCTTTTTGATTCTATTGTTAATGAGATTGCTTGCTTAAGTTCTTTTTTCAGTTTTTAAATTAAGACCTCAACAAGTATTAATACTATTTTTACCTTACTAAAAGGAGAGATTTCACAGCTTAACTTAGTAAAAGTCTTTTCTTAAGGATATTATTAAACCATAGATGAAACATGGAGGGTTTAGGTACTTTTCAAAGAGATGAAAGCAGTATAGATTATTTTAACATTATTGTTAACTTACCTTTATTTACCTTTAAAACATCATGAGGTCTCACAGGTCAGTTGAATTGTATAGGGCTCTCAGAGACCACAATTTTTCTCAAGAAAGAAGCTCATGTCTCAGCAAATGTTCAGTGTGTTTACTTGATTGTGTAAACTTAGTTTATACCAATGAGAATAAGGAGATCATAAGAAAAAGAGAGAGAAAGAGAGAGAGAAACAAAGGGAGAAGTAAATAGAGGGAGAGGAGATATATGATAGTAAATATTCTCCAAGTTAAGATTTTATGACTTTGAGGGGCTTATAAGAGACTACTATGAACAATTGCCAAGAAATTGGATAAACTAGAAGAAATAGATAAATTCCTAGAAACATAACAAACTATCAAACTTGAATCTGAACAGACCTATAGTTAGGTAAGGGGACTGAAGCAGTAATCAAAAGCCTCTCAATAAAAAGAAGCCAAGGGATCGATAGCTTTCCTGGAGAATTTTACCAAACATATAAAGAAGAATTAATGCCAGTCCTTCTCAAACTCTTCTGAAGAACTGAAGAGCAGAAAATACTTTCAAAGTCATTTTATGAGGCAAGAATTACCCTTAAGTACCAAAAGCCAGAAAAAGACCAACTGAGCAACTGAACTGAACTGAAATGAAAACTATGGGCCAATAACCTCTGATGAATATACATGCAGAAATTTTCATCAAAATACTACCAGATTTAATTAAACAGCATATTTAAATAATCATATACCATGACTCGGAGAAGGCAATGGCACCCCACTCCAGTACTCCTGCCTGGAGAATCCATGGGTGGAAGAGCCTGGTGGGCTGCAGTCCATGGGGTCGCTAAGAGCTGGACACGACTTCACTTTCACTTTCACTTTTTACTTTCATGCACTGGAGAAGGAAATGGCAACCCACTCCAGTATTCTTGCCTGGAGAATCCCAGGGATGGGGGAGGCTGGTGGGCTGCCGTCTATGAGGTCGCACAGAGTCGGAGATGACTGAAGTGACACAGCAGCAGCAGCAGCATACCATGACTAACTGAGATTTATCCATAAGATTCAGGGTTGATTCAACAAAGGAATATCAATCAATGTGATGCAACACATTAATAGGCCAAAGGATAAAAACCACATGATTTGTCTTACTAGATACTAGAAAAGTATTTGAAAAAATTCAACATATGGAATATTTTAATATTCAGTTTCAAATATTTTGAATATTTAAAAACAAACTTATCAGAATACATGTGTATGAACAATACACTTAGCTCACTTCAATTATTGATAGCCTGAGAACTCTCTGAAAGCCAATACATTTTCTGTATCTTCAATTGTAAAATGGAAATAATACCTACATATGGTGTTCCTATGACTATCAAAAGAGACAACATATGTAAGGATTTACCTTGACACGTTATCAGAGACTTAAAATATGGTAGATAACAATAGTGATGATTACTTACCCCTCTCTGTAGCCTCAGGATTTCAAAGATTCTCAATAAATTTATGAATATGAATGACATAAGTTTAAATATGATCAATATTTAATCAATCATAGAAATCCACTCACTGTCAGAAATACAATAGAGTGGAGTTTTCATGTAACCTGGATACAGGAAATGTTAATATTGTTTAAGGCTTTATTTACCTACCCCAAAATTTATAACTTTTTTCACTGACTTCCCAAAGTGGTGATAGTTTTTATTTGTCAGGCAACTACCTCTTCAAAAAAATGCAAGCAGAGGATTGAAACCAGTGCTACTGAAAAAATACTACCATATGTACAATAGATGTGCTATGCTGTGCTTAGTTGCTCAGTCGTGTCCAACTCTTGGCGACCCCATGGACTAGAGCCTGCAATGCTCCTCTGTCCATGGAGATTCACCAGGCAAGAATACTGGAGTGGGTTGCCATGCCCTCCTCCAGGGGATCTTCCCAAACCAGGGATCGAACCCAGGCCTCCTGAATTGCTGTTTCTTTACCGTCTGAACCACCAAGGCAGCCAGTAGAAATTTGCTATATGATTCGGAACTCAAACTAGGGTTCTCTAACAGCCTAGAGGGGTGGGAAAAGGGAATTGGGATGCTTATTTAACTTATATGCAGAGTACATCATGAAAAATGCTGGGCTGGATGAAGCGCAAGCTGGAATCAAGATTGCTGGGAGAAATATCAATAACCTCAGTTATGGAGAAGGCACCACCCTTATGGCAGAAAGCCAAGAAGAACTAAAGAGCCTCTTGATGAAAGTGAAAAAGGAGAGTGAAAAAGTTGGCTTAAAGCTCAGCATTCAGAAAAGTAAGATCATGGCATCTGGCCCCATTACTTCATGGCAAATAGATGGGGAAACAGTGGAAACAGTGGCCGACTTTATTTTTGGGGGGCTCCAAAATCCCTGCAGATGGTGACTGAAGCCATGAAATTAAAGGACACTTGCTTCTTGTAAGAAAAGTTATGACCAACCTAGACAGCATATTAAAAAGCAGAGACATTACCAACAAAGGTCCATCTAGTCAAGGCTATGGTTTTTCCAGTAGTCATGTATGGATGTGACAATTGGACTATAAAGAAAGCTGAGTGCTGAAGAAAGCAGGAATAGAAGGAACATACCTCAACATAATAAAAGCTATATATGACAAACCCACAGCAAACATTCTCCTCAG
>SJXQ01004755.1:0-84997 GCA_006408695.1 Aepyceros melampus
TTTCCAAGTATTGCAGGCCCCTGGGGACTCGGAGGTCTTGCTATGGTGTAGACCCTCTTATCCAGGGGATAGGGTAGGGGGCAGACAGAAGATAGGGGCAGTGCAGACAGTTCTGAGGCCGCCTGTGTGGGGCAATCTCAAGGGCGATGGATGGGGGAGTTCCTGGCCCCGGAATTCCGAGTTCAAATTTGATTCTTCCATGTAAAGAATGGTTGTGGGCTTGGAAACAACTGTGACACTCTGGATCTGGGAAATTACAACTGTTCATTTTTACTGGGTGTTTATCATGCGCAAGTATACTGCTTCAAGTTTAGAGGTACTGCCTGAGGCTGGCTATAATGTCACCCTGCTTTACAAATGAGAAAGTCGACTCTCCGAGGGGTTGGTAGATGGAGCTGGGACTAAGCCCAGGGAATCTGGCTCTAGAACTCAGGGGCTGAAGTCTTCACTGCTACGTACTCTCCCTTGGGGGTGGTTTACGAGGGCTACATGAATTCTGTTTGCAATGACCCTGGTACACAGCTGGTGTGGGACACACCTGGGTGTCTTCGTCTCCTTCTGGCTCTGAGATCTCACACACGCGCCCTCTAGTTGGGTGCTGAAGAGTACAAACTGAGCATAGGCAGACCGTGGGACGATGGAGCGGGGTACGGGTGAAACGGCCACAGGGCCTTGGAGAGGGGGCCTCAGTCAACTAATAATGCACACAGATGCAGAGAGGAAACTCGGAACAATATTCAGAATGTGGGATGGCATGAGCTAGACCCCCAAAGATGGCTTACTAGGCTGAAATTTATAAGATCCCTAGGAGTGATTTTTTTTTTTCTGAGATTAAATCAAGGATGGGACTTTCCTTAGCTCAGCAAATACGTTTTCTAGGCCATAAAAAATGGCTTGCAACAGCGTTTTGGTTCACAAGTGTTTACTGCATTTATGATGTAGCAGTAACAAATCAGTGGTAAAGAATACACCTGCCAATGCAGGAGACACAGGTTTGATCCCTGCATTAGGAAGATCCCCTGAGAAGGAGATGGCAACCCACACCAGTATTCTTGCCTGGGAAATCCCATGGACAGAGAAGCCTGGCGGGCTACAGTCCATGGGGTCACAAAGAGTCGGACACGACTGAGCGACTAACAAAGATTTGACTGGGGCTTCCCAGGAGGCACTTGCGGAAGAGAATCCAGCGCAGGAGATGCAAGAGACAGTGGTTCAGTCCCTGAGTCGGGATGATCCCCTGGAGCAGGAAGTGGGCAACCCAGTACTCGTGTCTGAAAAAGTCCATGGACAGAGGAGACTGGCGGGCTAGAGTCCAAGGGGTTGCAAAGAGTTGGGCATGACTGAGCGCACACAGAGATTTGATTAGGTGTGTCATCTTCTCAGACCCTCTGACTCTGCTACTATCAGAGGAAATCAACGGCACCGTCAGAGATCGGACAGAGCAGTGGAGACTCTTGGGCAATCTCGATGAGAAAGTGATTGGCTCTGGATTGAGTTATTTCCCTAAACGATATTACAGTTTCTTGCCAAATCGCGTTTAGGTTGGCATTTCTCACTTCCTGTCTGCAAATTCTGCTTCACAGCCTCTGATAAAGTCAGACAGAAGAAGTCTTGGTACCATGAGGACTGCACACTTTATATGAAGTAAGTTTAGGAAACTTTATCCTAATTAGATTGAATCTGCTTTGTCATCTGATCGTCATCAAGTTAGGAACCATATACCCAGGCCACAGCCTTTTTGGCTCTTAGAAATGTCTATAGCTGGCACTAAAGTAGAAGATGAACAAATACGTGTTGAATGAAATTGAGTTGTTGAGTGGAAAGAGAGGCATGTTCGAATCAGCCAGAGGAGGGTGTGAATCCTAGTTTTGTGACTTATTACTGGCTTTTCACTACGAAAAGGGAAGCAACCCAGAGAAAGTGGCTCTATGAATTCATTTCCTATTGTTGCTACAAGAAAATTACCATCTAGTTCTGTGGCTAAAAACAAATAAAACCAATTTATTCTGCCAGAGTTTTATATTGTAATAGGATATATAACAATGCAGTCTGTATTACATTATATACAGAGGTTTTATATTGCAGTTCTGGAGATCAGAAATCCAAAATGGGTTGCCTGAGGCTAAAATCAAGGTTTTAGCAGGGTTGTGTTCCTTCTGGAAGCTCCAGGGGAGACCCTTTCTCTGTCTCTTTCAGCATCAAGGGGCTGCCCACATCCCTTGGCGTATGGTCTCTTCCCCCATCCTTGGGGCCGGCAGTGTAACATCTCTGAATCTCCTTCTGACTCTTTTTATCAGACCCACCTGGAGAATCCAGAAGGGTCTTTCCATCTCAAGGTCTTTTCCTTAGTCCCATCTGCACAATCCCTTTTCCTGTATAAGGGATCAGGACGTGGATGTCTGGAGTGGGGTGGGGGGAGTCAGGGATGGAGAGAGAATCACCCTGCCTACCACAGCTGTGCTGTGCGCCAAGTCGCTTCAGTCACGCCCGACTCTTTGCAACCCTGTGGACTNTGTTCGAATCAGCCAGAGGAGGGTGTGAATCCTAGTTTTGTGACTTATTACTGGCTTTTCACTACGAAAAGGGAAGCAACCCAGAGAAAGTGGCTCTATGAATTCATTTCCTATTGTTGCTACAAGAAAATTACCATCTAGTTCCGTGGCTAAAAACAAATAAAACCAATTTATTCTGCCAGAGTTTTATATTGTAATAGGATATATAACAATGCAGTCTGTATTACATTATATACAGAGGTTTTATATTGCAGTTCTGGAGATCAGAAATCCAAAATGGGTTGCCTGAGGCTAAAATCAAGGTTTTAGCAGGGTTGTGTTCCTTCTGGAAGCTCCAGGGGAGACCCTTTCTCTGTCTCTTTCAGCATCGAGGGGCTGCCCACATCCCTTGGCGTATGGTCTCTTCCCCCATCCTTGGGGCCGGCAGTGTAACATCTCTGAATCTCCTTCTGACTCTTTTTATCAGACCCACCTGGAGAATCCAGAAGGGTCTTTCCATCTCAAGGTCTTTTCCTTAGTCCCATCTGCACAATCCCTTTTCCTGTATAAGGGATCAGGACGTGGATGTCTGGAGTGGGGTGGGGGGAGTCAGGGATGGAGAGAGAATCACCCTGCCTACCACAGCTGTGCTGTGCGCCAAGTCGCTTCAGTCACGCCCGACTCTTTGCAACCCTGTGGACTGTAGCCCACCAGGCTCCTCTGTCCATGGGGTTCTCCAGGGAAGAATACTGGAGTGGGCTGCCATTTCCCCCTCTAGAGGATCTTCCCAATCCAGGGATTGGACCCATGTCTCGCATCTCCTGCTGCCCACAGCAGCTGGGCCAAATTTATCCAACGGTGATGGGCAACACCCTGTACCTCTCCAGAGCATCACAGCTCACGCATGAAAAGTACCCCCCAGGGAGCCCCCCTCCCTCGTCATGAGAGCAGTGGCTGGCTGGCTTCTCGGGAGGGGTCTAGGTCGACTCTGGGGGAGGTCCGCTGGTCTTCCCACCGAGGGGTGGTGACATGGTCTGGGCTCCTTCAGAACCTGTTGGTTTTTTATAAGACGGTGTCAAGTCCACTCATCTCACTTGAGTGTTCACATACGTGGATATGCGCTTGGCAAGAAGATTTGTCTCTCACGGTAACCTTGAACTCCATGCCGCACGCGTATTCGTGCATGCTAAGTCATTTCAGTTGTGTTCGGCTCTTTGCGACCCTATGGACCGTGGCCCACCAAGCTCCTCTGTCCATGGGATTCTCCAGGCAAGAACACTGCTGTGAGTTGCCATGCCCTCCTCCAGGGCATCTTCCCAACCTAGGGATCGAACCCATGTCTCTCGTCTCCTGCATGGGCAGGCAGGTTCTTTATCACTAGTGCCTCCTGGGAAGCCCCCATGCCACATACCACCCATCAAATCTTGATTGGGAAAAATGCTATTTAGAGACCCAAGCACCTGAGAGCTGGGCACTCCAACCCCACCCTTCAAGTGTCCATGGGTTTAGCCAGACCACATCCTTTTGGCCCCAGGCTATTCACTTTCACCAAACTTCGCTTTACTTAGTGCTATTAGACTGCATAACAAGCACATCATAAGAAACAGCATCACAGAAGAAGTTGCATTTATTGTAACTGTTTTGTGAGTGGATGTTCATTACATGTCAGCATACATTTCTTATGAGAAATGACAGATAATTTTCCCTGGCCTTAAAATCCAGCACTAGGATTTCCCTGGTGGCTCGGTGGTTAAGACTCTGGGCTTTCACTGCAGGGGCGTGGGTTTGATACCTGGTGGAGGAAATGAGATCCCACAACCTGCAGGGCCTGGCCAAAAACAAAGTAACCAACAAACAGCACCCCAGTACTGGTTATGGTTTCCCTAGTGACTGGTTTATTTCCATCAAATGAATGCTAGTACACATGGCTGATCATTTCTCTCCCTTTGCACACTCACTATTGGGAAGCCAAGAACCTTCAGCAAAGCTGTAAGACGTCAAAGCGTGCATTATATGCATCATTAGTTACCTACCCTCATTGTCCCTTTTCCCCAGTTCCTTCCTGTTCATATTTTAGTTCTTACTGTCCTTTAGTTTAGTTCAGAGTTTAGTCCTTTCGTGTCTGTGAGCCCAGAATAAGGCATGGTAAGAACTTCTGTTATATCCCAAGACATTTTTTTTTTTTTCTTTTGTGAGACCCAGGTCCCTGATAAATTTCTCTTGGTTCCAAGAAGAACAAACTCAAATGAAAAACAAAAAATCAAAACATATAGCCAAATAACGTCAATGCTGATGTTTCGACACAGACTCTCAGCAGAACTGGATCCAGCTCCACTGTAAAGCCTGCTACTGAGGCTGATAAAAGGAAAACAGGTCTCTCACACTTCACACGCCGAGCACACCAAGCTCATAAATGCCAGTGTTCTGAATGGCTTGCTAGCTGTTAATAGATTCAGTGGCACTGAGATCCATTTCTCTTCTGAGGGATATTTAACTTTTATTGCACCTTTACTCATGGTCAAAAGACATTGGCAAATTTGCTAAAGTGATTGAAGATGCTCTTCTGAAAGGCACTCCTGAAGTTTTGCCTTCATATCTTTGTATGTGAGCTTGTCTTCTTGGAAAGGAAAACCAGAAATGAGTTTTACGGTATATAAGGTTTTAGTAGCTGTAGAAAGCCAAGATTAAAAAAAAAAACAAAACAAAGCTTAGTAGAACCAGCAATGAAAAAATCTTTAAGATATACACAACCTAAGAGTTCATCTCTGAGTTCATAAAACGACAGAATCCTCAACACCAAGAACCTCTCACACCCTACTGGATAGTGTATTCAGACCTTCTCTTTTTAATCTCCATCCCCACAGAGCCCAAGACGTAGTATGTATTCAACGCACAGTCACTGAATCAATGAGTAACATCTCTCACTCTCTATCCATGGAATTTCCCAGTCAGGACATGACTTAGTGACTGACCACAAGCACCTCTCATTCTCAAAGGTTAGCGTTCTCCCCCAACCCCAAGACACCTAGGGGAACTCAGTGCTTGCCAGGGGGCAGGCGGGCAGTACGTATGATGTGACTGGTACTGGATCCAGCCAAGCCATGAAAGAAATCTCTGCCATCCCTGAGCTCCAGGGCAGCAATTTTAATTTCCTTTATTTCCTCCCTGTTAAAACACACTTTACAGATGACATTCCTACAAGCAACCACTCTCATCGGTAGACTTAGGTTAAAGTGTCATTCCCACTGTGCTAGTACAATCTCCATCTACCTCCCTGCCACTCAAGAAAATATATCAGAACACAAATGAACAAGGACACCATTAATCTGGGAAGTATCACGAATTTGCGGCAATTATTGAAAAGAGTAAATCCTCCGCCATTTTGGTATTTCAGATAATGTTAGTTGTACACGACCTACGGAGCATCTCACAGTGATTGACATGAAAGTTCACTGGGATGCCAAGACTGAGAGTGAGCGCTTCTCTACAGAATCCACCACTGAGACACACCATCTAGGAGATGTTTCCAAACTCCAGAGAAACCATCTCTGAGGCTCACATTAACCCCAACACATTCGTCTATATGAACTCTGCCATGCACGTGAGATTCAGGAGAACAGCGATCATCTCCACGAATGGACACAGCTCACAAAGAAACATCATCCACCACGTGTCACTCCACTCTCTCCACCCCGACCTCGGGGAGCAGGACGCGCGGCCGCCCACTCACCACGCCACCGCCAGCCGAGTGTATGAGCACAGACATCCCTTCTCGGAGGTTGGCGACTTCGAAGAGCATCATGTAGGCGGTGACGAAGTTCATGGGGAAGGCAGCGGCCTCAGAGAAGCTCATGTCCTCGGGGATCTTGTAGACAAATTCCACAGGTGTGCACACCACCTCTGCCCAGGCGTTGTAATTGACGAATGCCATGACACGGTCCCCGATCTGGCGAGAGGGAAGCCCGGGGTTAGTGGAGGTTTCTCAGTCTCTTTTGAGAGATTTCTTAAATACACTTAATGATCTAGCAAAAACTATAGAGTCCTTCCCAGGGGAAAAAAAAAGAAACCTCAAACCCTGAAATATGCATACCCTCACCTCATCTGCCTTCGAGGCATTTGTGGACGCTCTGAACCGGTCTCTGCAAGCTTCCCAGAGGCCATGTAAGCCAGGGTCTCTAGCCCTCTTCCGGAGCATAAGTATATGGTGTGCACCACATTGCGCACCTTGGAACATTAGTGTCAGAAGGCCACATTACCGATCCGACCTCTCATCTAGTCTCCAGGATGTTTCAGGATGTGGAGGGTCAAAGGGGCAGGGCTGGGAGCCAGTCTCCTCTCTTTGGTTCTCTCCCAGCCCATATTGATTCCCTACCAGGCCAGTTCACTGCAGCATTCGCATCAAAGGTTAGCACCGGATTACTGATGGCATTAGATGTGAAGCATGGTGAGTCAGAAAAGTCATGTAAATCTGAGTGTAGGAAATTGAATAAAAGCAATCAGGCTCAGGGAGAAATAGGAGAATGCCAGTGGGTGTGAGGAGTGACCACCAACCTTCGTTGCACGCGTATTATACGGCAGATGTTATCCTAAGGCTGTCACGTGTTTTACCTCCTGATCAGATGAGGCAGGGCTGAAGACTGCATGTTTTTTTTTTTTTTTATCAGTGGTTTCCATAGCCAGACACCAGGCAGAAAAGAAAAGAGTGGTCTTCCCTTTAAAGTGGTTATAATCGTGTGCTAAGTTTTTTTTCCCCCCATAACATATCATTATTCAAGGGAAATACAAAGTAAACCATCATGAACAGCTTATAAGAGTTGCCAAGTGCTAGTTCAATGGAACCATTCTGCTATCTGATGTTAGGTTTGTACTGTAACTCTTCAATGCAATATTCAAATTGTTACAGTCATAGTGATTTCCCAGTAAACTAATGGCTTTCATATATCTGTGTTTTCTTTACCTTTTTTTAAAGTAATTTATTCTACTGTTTCCTTCTAGTTTAGCCTTTCTCTTTTACCTGTGTTCAACAAACAACAACAAAAGCCTCCCGTGAGACTGTTTTTTTTTAATAGCTCCATATTACAGATGAACGATGAGAGGTTTTTGCAGACACTTAAACCAAATCAAAGAGAAGTCACATCACTGACTTGACCCAAAAGTCATGCAGCCAGAGAGCAGCTGGACCTGGAACATAGCGAGGCTGACTCCAGATAAAATAGTTAATTCATTGCACCTAAGTGCTACAAAGAAGACACCGAGTTATATAAGGGTGTGCAACAGAGGACATCTACCAAGTCTGGCAATATTAGTCTAAGGTCTTTAAGCTTCAGTTTCCTTGGCTCTTACATGGGTTTAATATTAGGAACGGGTCCTTATGAGATTAATATAATAGGCAAGCAACCTACGTGGCATGGTGCATGTAAACTGAGCAACGAACAATCAATGATCTCCCGTGGAATTCACATTTTAATGATCAAAATCTAAATATCGACCCACTGAGCTTCATGAAGCAGAGGAAGAGCTGTCTAATGAGGAAACCGGTGGGTGGGAGAGGCTGTCTCGTGGGCAGTGAGTGCCAATCCTTGGAAGCATTGAGAATCAAAGGATGATGTCAGGAACATCATGGCTTGGACCAGAGGATTGCTCAGCTCTAATACTGGCATCCTCTTTTTTCAGAGCCATGTGAACCTAAAGCTCAATCATAATGCCACAGAGTAGGTGATGACCTGCAGTGTAAACAGAGTGTAGGAAAAGAGTATCTCAACCACCTTGACAATGATGGTCATACCACGCCAGACCACCCTGACATGATGGTCGTGCCATCCCAGCAGGGTTGACTGCTCCAGGCCTCTCATTTCATTATCAAAATGTCTACAAGGGGGTCAGCCATCAGATAAACCCTAATCTCAGAGTCCAGAGGTGGGAAACTTTTTAAAAAATATTTAATTCACCTCATTATTTGATTCTGTTAGGGAAAAGAAATGAGTTTTTGGCAACAAAGCCCAAATGATTCCTTTTCTGCAGTGCTCCCGGCAATAATTTTTCAGGGCTTCCTTGTAATCAATCAAGCCAAGAGAGCTAGCTGTTCCGTGTGTTGCTGTGTGGAATTCTATCTCCAACATGATTGAAAATCTTAAGTCAGACTTATAGAGGGCAATTAGTATTGGTTTTTCTCCCCAATCACACCCTGATTGGAAACCCATAGGTGGCTTCGTTTGTGCAGCTGAAAGTACTGGAGGAGGGGTGGAGGAGATGATGGATCAATCTGACAATAAGCAAGCCAGGGCTAACTAGCAAAAGAAAGATTATACATAAGGGAAAATATATATAATCAAGCACAGTGATTCCTCCCTATAAACCAAGGTCAACCCATCCCTAAAATGGTGGGTTGTTTATCCAGTGCTCAGGATTGATAGAGCAAATGGTATGATCTTTTCCTTTGGGACCACGTGGAGGAATGAAAAATAGATTGTATTTCTTATATGCAGCATTTTCAGGGAGAGACGGTGCTGCCTCTGGTTATATTGCCTACCTGGGGACAGAAAATGTAAAGTCATACAGAAGAAAAGAAAAAGCACAATTACTTCTCTCTGAACGTTTTTCTGCCGTGTTATCTGGAAACCACTGACAAAAAGACAGATGAGCTGGTTGAGGTGTCCAGACATTCCTCATAATGAATTTGGAGCATATTGATATTTTCAAAGTATACTGAGGCTCCAAGGCACTGAGACCAAGCAGCAGGCTCAAAATCGATTCCAAGGGGATTTTGGCATTGCCTTTTACAGGATTTTTCTTCCTGTATTAACCATCCAATGCTGCATTTGCAGATGGGGAGGACGGGTAAAGATTGTGGGACTGTAGGAAGAGTCAAAATTCTCTAGTGGTTTGAATTCAGGTTCACCTTCTACTTGCTCTCATTCTGACCTCATGGAAAACTACCAAACCCTTCTGCACTTCATCTCTGAGGGGATAATAATCTTTACCTGGCAGGGTTGTGATGGGGCTGAAAAACATTAACTTGCCCATGTTTCTGGGTATGGTGGCTTCTCAGGTATGAGGTCTCTTCGCCTCTCCATGGGGAAGCACTAAGGTTGAGTGAGAGCTCTTATGCCTGATTTCCAGTGGATTTTCTTGCTCTCAACTACCAGTTTTGTGTAGTTGATTTGCCCATAGGTTTTAGTTTTTATAGACCAGATCCTATTTGATTTGCATGGTAAAAAGTATCTTTTCAGTGATTAAAAATTTTGTTATTGGGAGTTATGTACATGAACAAGAACAGAATTATATAATAACCCTTTGTAGACTTGTCACTCCCCAAGCCACCAACCCATAGCCAATTCTGTCTCATTGTCAGATACCTCTACCCTTTATCTTTAAATTTTTCATCCAAAAATGCCCTTTCTCAATGTCTGAAATAATGACTTACAAGTGATCACTTAAATGCGTTGGTTAAATAGATATTTAAAGGCACCAAATTATAAAACACAGAGGCTATTTCTCACCAACCTTTGCATTTTGTAATTAACTTCTGAGCCTGATGTGATGGCGAAATGGGAGCCATGGGTAGAGAGAGGAGGAGTGTACGCTTGGTTAACCCATGGCCAAATCCATAGTTGTATTCATTTTAATCTTTTTAAAAAAACATTTTTCTTTTTAAAAATCTTTTTAATAGCTATAAAGTCAATAAAGCGGATGCTAAGGTTTCCCCTGGCCACTTCACCAGACTGTTGCCAGGAGTTGTAACAAGATGGTCCCTGAGAAAGGCATGAGACATTGGGAAAGTGCTACCACTTAAAAACATGTGAAATAGATAGCTGATGGGAGCTGCTGACAGCACGGGGAGCTCCAGGCTATGCTCTGTGGGGGAGGGGGGGGCAGGGCTGGGGGAGGTTCAAGAGTTAGGGGACATGTGTGTGCCTATGGCTGACTCGCTCGTATGGCAGAAATCAACACATGACTATAAGGCAATTATCCTTCAACTGAAACAAATTCTTAAAAGCAAATAACAAGAAGACACGTTATAGATGATTTCAAACTCATTTTGCATAATATTTTGTTTAATCTTGTATTATTTCAATAGATTCCAGATAAATATCACCCTTCCAGTCAGAAGTCAAAACATTACCTCAAATCCTTTAACGCTGTCCCCTAGGGCTTCAACAATCCCAGAGCACTCAAATCCTGGCACCAGGGGGGTCTTGGAGGGTTGTCGATATTCCCCTGGCGCACCATCAAGTCGATGAAGTTTAAACCACTGTAAACAGCAAATGTGAAAAAAGAGAGAAATTCATAATGAGATGGGAAAAGAGCACCAGCTTGACTCTCCTTTCCCTCCCATCCCCTCCCTCCCCTTCCTCCCCGTTCCTCTCTTCTTTCTTTTTTAACTTTCTGGAAAAATGTGTCGAATAGTAATGTTACTTAGCTAGATGTCACGAAGAAAGCAAAACAATGATCTCTCTAGGCAACTCATGCTTTCTCAGCCCTTCAAATGGCATCTGCAGCGTTCACGCTCTAATCCAAGAGAGAGCCTCATTGTCCCCACTCACAGCCTCCTTACTCTAACTCTAAATATGTATTGACCAGCCTGGTCATTAGCCATTCTAGCCCTTAATTGAGGGTAAAAAAAATACTGCTGCTGCTGCTGCTGCTAAGTCGCTTCAGTCGTGTCCGACTGTGCGATTCCAGAGATGGCAGCCCACCAGGCTCCCCCATCCCTGGGATTCTCCAGGCAAGAACACTGGAGTGGGTTGCCATTTCCTTCTCCAATGCGTGAAAGTGAAGTCACTCAGTCATGTCCGACTCTTCGCGACCCCATGGACTGCAGCCCACCAGGCTCCTCTGTCCATAGGATTTTCCAGGCAAGAGTACTGGAGCTTATAAGAAGAAAGCAGCCAGACATAATGGCCACCCACCAATCTACGAAAAATAAAGAGAACAAAAGATCTAACTTAAAAGGTCTCAAAAAGACTGTCGCAAGTAGCTCAGCTGGTAAAGAATATGCCTGCAATGCAGGAGACCCCAGTTCCATTCCTGGGTTGGGAAGATCCTCTGGAGAAGGGACAGGCTACCCACTCCAGTATTCTTGGGCTTCCTTTGTGACTCAGCTGGTAAAGAATCCGCCTGCAATGTGGGAGACCTGGGTTCGATCCTGGGATTGGGAAGATCCCCTGGAGAAGGGAACGTCTCCCCACTCCAGTGCTCTGGCCTGGAGAACTCCAGGGTGCAGAGTCAGACATGGTTGGGCAACTTTCACTTTTACTTTCAACCGTCTCACAGACTTACACCAGCGCCGTGACACAAAGGCTAGCCGTAATGGTGACTGCAAGCCATCCCAAGACCAGGCTGGGTGCACCTGCAGGACAGTAGCTCGAAAGACAGAGGCCAAAGGCCAGTGGGTGTGGGAAGCCTGGAAGGTCTGTTTCCAGACCTGAGTTGTCTCCGGCTGAGAGAAATGCTTATTTAACTTATATGCAGAGTACATCATGAGAAACACTGAATTGGAAGAAACACAAGCTGGAATCAAGATTGCCAGGAGAAATATCAATAACCTCAGATATGCAGATGACACCACCCTTATGGCAGAAAGTGAAGAGGAGCTAAAAAGCTTCTTGATGAAAGTGAAAGAGGAGAGTGAAAAAGTTGGCTTAAAGCTCAACATTCAGAAAATTAAGATCATGGCATCCGGTCCCATCACTTCATGGGAAATAGATGGGGAAACAGTGTCAGACTTTAATTTTCTGGGCTCCAAAATCACTGCAGATGGTGAATGCAGCCATGAAATTAAAAGACACTTACTCCTTGGAAGAAATGTTATAAGCAACCTAGATAGCATATTCAAAAGCAGAGACATTACTTTGCTGACTAGGTCCATCTAGTCAAGGCTATGGTTTTCCCAGTGGTCATGTATGGATGTGAGAGTTGGACTGTGAGGAAGGCTGAGCGCCGAAGAATGATGCTTTTGAACTGTGGTGTTGGAGAAGACTCTTGAGAGTCCCTTGGACTTCAAGGAGATCCAACCAGTCCACTCTGAAGGAGATCAACCCTGGGATTTCTTTGGAAGGAATGATGCTAAAGCTGAAACTCCAGTACTTTGGCCACCTCATGCGAAGAGTTGACTCATTGGAAAAGACTCTGATGCTGGGAGGCATTGGGGGCAGGAGAAGAAGGGGATGAAAGAGGATGAGATGGCTGGATGGCATCACTGACTTGATGGACATGAGTCTGAGTGAACTCTGGGAGTTGGTATGGACAGGGAGGCCTGGCATGCTGCGATTCATGGGGTCGTAAAGAGTCAGACACTACTGAGTGACTGAACTGAACTGAATAGACATATTACTTTTTAAATAAGAAGTTATCATTAAACTATACCAAAGTTATTGCCTTGGAATCCACATACTTTATTCTAGTGATGCTAAAGGGCCTAGATCTGATAGATGGAGTGTCTGATGAACTATGGAATGAGGTTCATGTCATTGTACAGGAGACAGGGATCAAGACCATCCCCATGGAAAAGAAATGCAAAAAAGCAAAGTGGCTGTATGGGAAGGCCTTACAAATAGCTGTGAAAAGAAGAGAGGTGAAAAGCAAAGGAGAAAAGGAAAGATATAAGCATCTGAATGCAGAGTTCCAAAGAATAGCAAGAAGAGATAAGAAAGCCTACTTGGACTGCAGGGAGATCCAACCAGTCCATTCTGAAGGAGATCAACCCTGGGATTTCTTTGGAAGGACTGATGCTAAATCTGAAGCTTCAGTACTTTGGCCACCTCATGCAAAGAGTTGACTCAATGGAAAAGACTTTGATGCCAGGAGGGATTTGGGGCAGGAGAAGGGGACGACTGAGGATGAGAAGGCTGGATGGCATCACTGACTTGATGGATGTGAGTCTGAGTGAACTCCGGGAGATGGTGATGGACAGAAAGGCCTGGCGTGCTGCGATTCATGGGGTTGCAAAGAGTCGGACACGACTGAGTGACTGAACTGAACTGAACTGAAGCAATGTTCCAAACTATTGTTTTGTTTTTTTTTTTTCAATTCAGTTCAGTCACTCAGTCATGTCCAACTCTTTGTGTCCCCATGAATCTCAGCAGGCCAGGCCTCCTTGTCCATCATCAACTCCCGGAGTTGACTCAGACTCGCGTCCATCGAGTCAGTTTTTTTTTTAAGAGCTACAATTGAGAATTGTATTTAACACCCATGAAGGAATGAAGTGAGAAAGCATGTGTGTGAAATACATGAACGTGTATTTTTTTCACACCACACGTGGCTCTAACGCACTTCCTGTTTTCACAAGCTGCCATCTAAGGAAGCCATGGGTTGGAGAAACCAAACTCCTCGGTCTGGCCCAAGGCCTGTTAGCCTCTGCCCACAGCTACTCTCCCAAGCAGAAGACTTGAACTCTTTCTTAAACACAGCTTGTCCGTTTCTTCCTCGGCCTCTCTGGAGCCAAGGACACACGGATGTCTACCTACCACCTCTGGTCTCTACTTGTCAGTCTCACCCATAAGCAATGGATAGGGGCAAGGAATGTGACTTCCTTGAAAGGTGGATTAGAGTCACCCCTTTCTCAAGGTTTTTCTAGCCACAAATGAGGCAAGATTCACATATTGCCCCCACCAAAGTATCTCTGACGTGTGCCCTTTCTGAAGACAGCTGCATGCCTCACACTTCTTGGCTCCTGGAATCCTGGCATGCCTCATACCCACAGCAACATAGTAGGTACTCAAGCAACATACACTGAGTGAAGGGATATTCATGAATATTCAAAAACATGTGCTGCCAGGTTGGGTACTAAAGCCTTTTAGAGAACAGCCAAGGGATGCTCAGAGTTGTGGACACCCTTCTGAAATGTGTGTGTAGACTTCCAAAGAGCCTGTTTTGATGTTTAATAGTTCTTAGGGCCACTTATTAACCAAATGTTCTCCAATAATGTGGCTGAATAAAGTCTCAATTCCACGACTTCTCCCTGGGTAACCTTGGGTCAGTTATTCAACCTCTCTAAGCCTCAGTTTCCTCATCTGTGAAATGGGGGTTATGAGAGCACTCATATCACCAGGTTGTTGGGAAAACTGATGAGTCAAGCATCGTGCCAAGTAAAAAGTACGTATTCAATAATAATAATATCCGTGTCTTCTATTAAGAAGGCTGAAGTGTGAGATATATTTTGGGAAGATTCCCATTAAATGAGATTGAAAAATCGTTTCAGAGCTGAAATGGGAAAACTCGAGCTATCTGTAAGCTTCGCTTCTGTGAAATAGCCCATTTCCCGACACAATCAAATAAATAAAGCATCACTGTATAACAATAAAAGGAATTTCTACGTGCCAAATCAAACACTCCATCTCATTTCACACATATTTCAGCTCACCGTGTTATATCCTCCACGTGAAAACATATGATTTCCCAAGACCCTGATGGAGAAATGGCAGGAGAGATGACTCGTCAGTTCTGTAAACGCGCCAGCCCCTTGGACAAGGCTTCAGCCGAGATGCCTGTCACACTGCTCCATAGGGCAGCCTTCAGTTTCCATCCAGCACGAAGCGGGTGCAGTGATTGTAAATGAGGAGGCAGCTACTGAGTGCCAGAGAGAAGGGCCAAGACTTATAGAGCCTTGTATAAGGGCTTAGCCTCTATAAGGGCCAAGACTTATAGGGCCAGAGCACCCCGTTTTCTCAGTGAGGCATGCAGTCAGGATTGTGGAGGAAGCAACCGCCTTCAGGATGGAAACATGAAGGAGGGGTGTCCCACGTGAGGGGGGACGGGTCAGCGCTGTTTATCTCAGCACAGAGAGGAGGTGACGAGGTGGTGATGAAGCACCTTTACGCTACATCAGACCTGTTTCATGGTGCGTGTCCATGCACCTCCTCCTCAAATGGACCCCGCCAGCATTTACTGAGGGCTTCATTTGGGGCAGAAACTGGGATAAACATTTTCCTTTTGTTATTTAAGACTCAACAACTACAAAGTATGAACTATCATACCCACTTTTCAGATGAGGAAACTTCGGCTCAACAAGTTACTTGTGTAAAGTCTCATCTTTGGAAACTGTCAAAGTCAGGATCCAAATCCAAGCCAAGTCCAGAACCGAGGACCTCACAGATGACATCCTGTTCCCTCTTTTCAGGGACTTCATCCACTGCCCTTGATGAAGGGGGCACATCTGGGGGCCACATTTATAACTTCCTATCTCTTTGCCAGCTGACTGTACCAGCAGTTGGACCCAGTGTTGGCGGAGCGGCCATTCCTAGTTTGAGCAGGAGCCCCTTCAGCATAAAGTCCACGAGCTGGTCCAAGACCTGGATCTCAGAAACTATGAATTGGGAAACATGCATCAAGAGAACACCTTGGTACCAGAGAGGATGTCAAAAGATAGCACTGAGCTGGCTCACAGAGGCAGGGCCAGCTATACACACCTCACTGCTGAATTATCAAGGATGGAAGAGTCCACTCTCTACCTGTGGTGCCACCTAGCCCCATGTGCCTCCTGCCGTCAGACATCTAAGGGGTCCTTGGATACTTCACATGTGTTTATAACAGAGTTCTTCATTCGGTTATGTGTGTGGTTTCTGCCTCATGAACCCAAAATACAAATGAAAACAAGTACCATAATCAACATCCGTAAATCACTCACTGGATAACCATTAATAACCTCATTTATTTTTTTTCAAGCAAAACAAGTAACATTGTTTAGAAATAATAAGTTCTTGCTCAAGACCACACAGACAGTGATGGTAAAGGCATGGACTTAAACTTGGGTCTGTCAAACACATTTTTCTTCCCACCCCCTCAGGAAAAAACACAGGGGCATATCAAGCCATGCATTGTCATTATAATAGTTTCCAGTTTTCTCTAAGATTCCCTGGTAGCTCAGACGGTAAAGCGTCTATCTACAATGCAGGAGACCTGGGTTCAATCGCTAGGTTGGGAAGATTCCCTGGAGAAGGAAATGGCAACCCACTCCAGTACTCTTGCCTAGAAAATCCCATGGACGAAGGAGCTTGGTGCAGGCTACTGTCCATGGGGTCACAAAGAGTCGGGCACAACTGAGCGACTTCACTTTCACTTTTGGAAATTCTGAGTGGCGGGGGACGGGGGGGCAATGACTATGCCTGATGATTCAGGCCCACACCAGGGGTACCTGTCAGATATCTTTCTTGCTGACTTTTTATGTGGTTCTCTTAAACGTCTGAGAGCACTCCAAAAAGAAATAGTGCTGCAAGCTGCTTGATGCAAAAACGCAATCCTAAATTTCTCCAAGACTGATATAGTCATAAAAGAAAGGCGCTTCTTCTCGCCCACATTAAATGATTAGTCAAAAAAGAGGCTTAAGGTGTTATTACTGAGATTTACAGTGTTTCACACATACAGCAAAGTGATTTAGTTTTCTGTATATGTATACATACATAAGGGCTTCCCTGATGGCTCAGATGGTAAAAGCGTCTGCCTGCAACGCAGAAGACCTGGGTTCGATCCCCGGGTCGAGAATATCCCCTGGAGAAGGAAATGGCACCCCACTCCAGTACTCTTGCCTAGAAAAGTCCATGGATGGAGGAGCCTGGTGGGCTACTGTCCCTGGGGTCGCAAAGAGTCATGTGTGCACATATACGTATACACACAGAGTTTTTCAGATTCGTTCCCATTATAGATTATTAAAATATATTAAACAAAGCTCCTTCGCTATAGTAGGTCCTTTTTTAAAAATCTATCTGATAGACAGTAGTGTATATCGCTAATCCTAAATCCCTGAAGTTTCCCTCCACCCCCTCCCCTTTGGTAACCATATGTGTGTTTTCTTTGTGAGTCTATTTTTGTTTCTTAAATAAGCTCAAATGTGTCACTTTTCAGGTTGCACATATGAATGGCACTGTACGATGCTTGTCTTTCTCTGTCATGCTTTCGTCCCTTAGTATGGTGGTCTGTGAGCTCATCCGTGCTGTTGCAAACGGCGTCATCTCGTGCTTTTTTATGGCTGAGCGGTCTTCCATCATCTCGTGACTTTTTATGGCTGAGTGGTCTTCCAGCATATGTATGCACGTGTCAGGCGTGTGTGTGTGCTCAGTAGCTCAGTGCTGACTCTTTACCACCCCATGGGCTGCAGCCCGCCAGGCTCCTCTGTCCCTGGGACTCTCCAGGCAAGAATACTGGAGGGGGTTGCCATGTCCTCCTCCAGGGGATCTTCCCAGCCCAGGGATTGAACCCGTGTTTCTTATGTCTCCTGCACCGGCAGGCGGGTTCTTTACCACTAGCGCCATCCGGGAAGCCCATGTATGTGCCACATTTATCCATTCATCTGTTGATGGACATTGAGGTTGCTCCCACGCCTTGACTATTGTAAACAGCACTGCAATGAACACAGGAGTGCATATCTTCTCAAATGATAGTTCTATGCCCAGGCGTGGCCTTGCAGGATCAAATGGCAGCTCTATCTTTAGATTTTTAAGGAGTCTCCCTAATGTTCTCCATAGTGGCTGTACCGATTTACATTCCCACCAACGATGTAGGAGGGCTCCCTTTTCTGAATACCCTCCTCAGCATTTACCATTTGTTGGCTTTTCAGTGACGCCATTCTGATACTTCATTGTTGGCTTGAGCTACATTTCGTTGCTAATTAGCAATGTTAGGCAGCTTTTCATGTGCCCGTTGCTCCTTTTGTATGTCTTCTCTGGAGAAATGTCTGTTTAGGGCTTCTGCCCACTTTTTGATTGGATTACTTGGTTTTTTGATATTGGGTCGTATGAGCTGTTTGTATAATTTGGAAATCTGTCACTTGTCATTGCACCATTTGCAAATATTTTTTCCAAGCCTGTAGGTTGTCTTTTCATTCTGTTTATGGTTTCCTTTGCTGTTCAAAAAGCCTCTGAGTTATTTCTTAAAGGACACCAGTAAGTGGATGACTGAAAAATCAGCCCAGCTATCATTTACTAATTTTCCAGTTTGAGAGAAAATTGGCCCAAAGAGGGATTTAGCAAAGAAGAGCAAGTAGATGTGGAGAAAGTCCCTTTTATTTTCCAGGTGAAGGTAAGGTGAAGGTTGCTCATGGGAAAGGGTTTTGGATCTCCTGCTGTCTTGTTCTTCCCAGAGACTATCAGTATCCTCGGCACTGACCACAGGAATCCAAACACACAGATCACTAGACAAAGGACAGTGTGATGAAAATCTTGAAAATCTTCCAGAATCCTACTTCCCTACTAATGCAGCCCAATCATATATTTTGATCTCACACTCAACAGGAATCCCTAATCTTGCCCCATCTTTGGTTCAGTTGAGAGATACATGGCCACAGAAACCACCTTTAGGAACCCTGATTTACTTTCTGAGGGATGCTGTTGAACATATCATTTGTTACAACAGACGTTCTCTTCTTTATGAAGACTGGGGATTTTCCCTCAAATTTCAACACAGAGGTTTAGTTTACACGGGTCTCACAGGCCCAGTACAGTGTAGAAACTGACCGTATTCGTTTCTTTGCATTGGCTACTAGGAAGCTCCAGGCCAAATTTGTAGCAGAGCTTTCTGGAATTCATTCTCTATGTCATTCTAACACTCACCATCATTTTAACTTTCTGAATGCTTTGGGGTTTCCATTTTTAAAAATCTTAGGCTCTATTATCTTGGATCTCAAACTTGATTGTACACCAAGATTCTGAGGCGTTCTTATTAAAACACAGATGGCCGAGTCCCACTCCTGCACTGTTGACTAAGCTGGCCTAGGGTGAGGGTCAAGAATCTGCATTTCTAACAAGCTTCCCTTGCTGCTGCCACTGATGCTCTGAGACACACTCTTAGAGAGCCACTCTGTACCATTTCTTTTAAAGCTATCTCAAGTTGTCTTTGGGATGAGACAAGGTAAAAATTAATAGATGATGATTAAGTAGATAAGAAAATGAAAAGCTCTCTCATAGTCCTTTAAGGCAGTTGAATTTTTTGATCCTAGTCCAAAGAATTATATTACTCTTGTTAAATGTGGTCTTATTAGATTAGGTTCATCATTCTGATTTGTCTGGCTCTTTCCTGGATCCTAATTCTTTCATCCAAAAAATTGGCTCTTCCTTTTGGATATGTAGCCTCTGAGAATGCAGTTATTAAGCCATTGACTTTTCTGTGCAAACTGCTGATAAAGATTTTGGATTGGCTATCACATTCCTGGTTACTAAGGGTATTTGTGAAGACCACAATGAGATGTCATGGAAGAAACTCAAGATATAGAACCAGTTGACACGTTTTAAGTTTCTTCAATTCATGAACTCTATGATTCTCTGAAACGTCTCCAAGACCCTGGCTTGGCCGAAAAGTCCTTCCAGGTTTTTCCAGAGCGAACTTCTTGGCCAACCCAATACTTTGAATTCACGTTTAACAAGATCTGTGTAAGTTAGTGAGCCCTACTCCTTGCGAGCAAAGGCAGTCAGCCCCCCTCCCCGACAGCAGAAGCTGCTGAGCACGTGGGCGCAGTCTGAGCAAGTGTCAGGCACAGCAACCATCATAGCTCCCCCCTCCTGCACTCTATATATATATATACACACACACACATATATATCCACCCCCCCTCCCCAACCACAAATCCCCAAATGTGCACACTCTGGTCCTAACTCTGAGAGTGTTTTACCCAGGCACACATTCTCATGTGTGATCAGCACTGAGAAATATTTCTCTGCTGCTGCTGCTGCTGCTGCTAAGTCGCTTCAGTCATGTCCGACTCTGTGTGACCCCATAGACGGCAGCCCACCAGGCTCCTCCGTCCACGGGATTTTCCAGGCAAGAGTACTGGAGTGGGGTGCCATTGCCTTCTCCAGAAAAATTGCTCTAAGTAGCCTCAAATCGCTGTTCCCACAAAGAAGACTTTTTAAGAGGTGGGTCCTTAATGTGACGGGTTCTCATGTAGGGCTTTGCGATGGTTGGAGGGGCCCCCAAGAAACTAGCAGATCTCTAGAAACCCCCACTCTAATTCCTCAGATGATAGGGATGAGGAGAAAAGGAATTATTTGTGGCTAAGTCATTGTAATAGATAACATTTATGGGGTGCATACTATGTATCAGGCACGGTGTTAAATGTCTGTAAGGGTGATACTTAATTTTGGGGGCAACCATGACAAGGCTGAGAGATACACATTACCCACATTTTACAGAGAACAATATGGCAGCACATCAAGGTTTAAAAAGCCAAGAGGTGAAGGCAAGTGATGTCTCCACAGGCTACTGCCCTTTGCTTTCCTTTCGAGAGATCATCACTCAGTGTTTCCAGTTAGAGAGGGGACTTCTCAACTCACATGTCACACTGAACGCTTACAATGTCCTGAGCAGATACTTAGTACTGGATGTCTACAGTTCACAGGGGGCTCAGTTTCTCACGGGGAGACAGAATCGTGAAAGCTGATCACAGCACAGTGGGATGACTGGTTCGACAGAAGTGTAGCCAGAGAGCTCACCTAGCCACCAGGAGACGGACTCACAGACAAGATAACCATGGAGTCAAAACAAGGGCCCTCAACAAGGTTTTCTCAAAGAACTCTTAGCTTTGGTGACACCTCTGGGAAAGTGACGGCTTCTCTGAGAGCTCAGCTGGTAAAGAATCCGCCTGCAATGCAGGAGACCCCAGTTTCATTCCTGGGTCAGGAAGATCCGGAGAAGGGATAGGCTACCCACTCCAGTATTCTGGCCTGGAGAATTCCATGGTCTGTACAGAGTCAGACATGGGATCACAAAGAGTCAGAAATGAATTAGCAACTTCCACAAGAGAGTGAAAGTCACTCAGTCGTGTCTGACTCTTTGTGGCCCCATGAACTGTATAGTCCATGGAATTCTCCAGGCCAGAATACTGGAGGGGGTAGCCTTTCTCTTCTCCGGGGATCTTCCCAACCCAGGGATCGAACCCAGGTCTCCCACACTGCTGGTGGATTCTTTACCATCTGAGCCACAAAGGAAGCCCAAGAATACTGGAGTGGGTAGCCTGGCCCTTCTCCAGGGGATCTTCCTGACCCAGGAATCAAACTGCGGTCTCCTGCATTGCAGGCAGATTCTTTACCGACTGAGCTACCAGGGAAGTTCTATAGTCAGAGCTAAGCTTAAACTCTTGGCTATTGCTTTTTGGCTTCTCCACAAGGCAGTTGCTGCATCACCCTGAACCTCCGTTCTCTCATCTCAAACATGCGATAGTAGTAGCCTCACGCTGTCGGGGTTGGTGTGGGTCGCGCGTGGCAGGACCTTGTGAAGCAGGGTGCCTCACACGCCACAGTGCTCAGTGAGTGTGAGCTGCGGTCATTGTCATTAGCACACAGAGAAGGTGTCATGGGTCAGGCTCCCTGGGAAGCAGACCCTGAGACTCAGCTTTGCATGCAGCAGGGTCGATAGGAGGTACCCCGGAGAACAGCATCTACCCAGCAGTGAGGGAAGCTGGACTGAGTGGATGGAGCGGTTGAAACACTGACGTGGTAGTAAAAAAGGACACAGTTTATCCGTGGAAAGTTCTAGAGCTAGGATGGGACTTCAAGTCATGATGAATCCAGGCAAGGGGACTGGACCTTTTTACCTCATGTCAACTGCTCATTGGATGACAGCTGTCCCCGGGAGGAGCTCTGATCCCAGGCAAGGGCCCTTCCTTCTGCTGAGGGCTACTCCTCAGCAGGGATGAAGCTGCAAGCCCCCAGCAGCCAGCATTCGCTGTAGCTGGAGGAAGGAGCTCTTCAGTGCTAAAAGGGGGTCAGGGGTGGTGTACCGCAGCACCCACCATGAGAGGGGTGTTGTGGTCTTCCTTTGCAGGGTTTTATTCCTCTGCTGGCCCAGAGCAGTGGTCACCGATGGTGAGAATTTACAGAGGTGTCCTTTGCATGGTGCTTTCTGAGAAGGAAAGGTCTAGGGTTCTTATGACAATGCTGGGAAGGAAGAAGAGGATGGTATCTTTAAACTGGGATCTGAAGGATAAGAGACAAAGAGGCAAGGGAAAGGGAGGACTTGAAGAGATCAAAGTGTCAAGGACACGACAAACTAAGAAAAAAAGAGAAAAGGAAAGGCGGACGAACTATTAAAACACACACAGGAGTTGATCTTAAATGTTCTCACTATAGAAAAGACACGGTGATTTTCTGATAGCATGGAGGCGGCTAATGGGACGGGGGTAATCATTTGGCAATTTACAACCGTATCAAATCAACACTTTAAACTTACACAATGTTATACATCAGTCATATCTCAGTGATGCTGGGGGAAAGGAAAAAAAAGTCTTTTACAGAGTTTAATAAATAATTTTCAGCTATGAAAAATATACATGCAGGGTTAGTAAACTGCTTGGGGAAATCCATGAAAAATAGTAGCTCGGGGCTTTCTCTGTGTCTACGGGAAGCCAGGGATCACAGGATACTGGTGGAGACCCAGGCACCAGAGGGAACACGGTCAGACGCCACGCGGGGAGTCTGGAATTCCCTCTGCTTGGTGAACTCACTGCCCAGCAGCCATGGCAGCCTGGCCCGGAGGCTCCTAACATCCTGCTTTGAGCTGAGCCACAGCAGCCTGGAAGCTGTGCCCTTGCTTTTATTTTTATTTTTTTAACATTTTTAATTTTTATTTATTTGGTGGTTGTCTCAAACTGCTCTGCCCTTCCTTCAGCTCTCATCTGGCTGCTGTGATGTTCATCAAAGCACTGAATTCCGAACCCAAGGGGGTGGGGCCAAAGAAACACAGGTTTGAGTCATCCCCTCATTTCCCCAGAACTGAAGATTTTGGTTTTGTTTCTTAATCACAGCTGATAGCTTAAAAACATCTAGGACCATAATCAATGATCTCAGAAAATCTTGCTCCCAATTCTTCTTCTTCTTTTTTCACCCCTATTTTTTTTGGCTTCTTTAAGCAAAATGGCTGTCTGAGGAGGCCTTACAAATATCTGTGAAAGGAAGGAAGTGAAAAGCAAAGGAAAAAAGGAAAGATATACCCATTTGAATGCAGAGTTCCAAAGAATAGTAAGGAGAGATAAAAAAGCCTTCCTCAGCGATCAGTGCAAAGAAACAGAGGAAAACAATAGAATGGGAAAGACTTGAGATCTCTTCAAGAAAATTAGAAATACCAAGGGAACGTTTCATGCAAAGATGAGCTCAATAAAGGACAGAAATAGTATGGACCTAACAGAAGCAGAAGATATTAAGAAGAGGTGGCAAGAATACAGAAGAACTGTACAAAAAAGATCTTCACAACCCAGATAATCATGATGCTGTGATCACTCACCTAGAGTCAGACATCCTGGAATCTGAAGTCAAGTGGGCCTTAGGAAGCATCACTATGAACAAAGCTAGCGGAGGTGATGGAATTCCAGTTGAGCTATTTCAAATCTTAAAAGGTGATGCTGTGAAAGTGCTGCACTCAATATGCCAGCAAATTTGGAAAACTCAGCAGTGGTCACAGGACTGGAAAAGGTCAGTTTTCATTCCAATGCCAAAGAATGCTCAAACTACCACACAATTGCACTCATCTCATAATGCTAATAAAGTAATGCTCAAAATTCTCCAAGCCAGGCTTCAACAATACGTGAACCATGAACTTCCAAATGTTTAAGCTGGTTTTAGAAAAGGCAGAGGAACCAGAGATCAAATTGCCAACATCCGCTGGATCATTGAAAAAGCAACAGAGTTCCAGAAAAACATCTATTTCTGCTTTATTGACTATGCCAAAGCCTTTGACTGTGTGGATCACAATAAACTGTGGACAATTCTGAAAGAGACGGGAATACTAGACCACCTGACCTGCCTCTTGAGAAACCTGTATGCAGGTCAGGAAGCAACAGTTAGAACTGGACATGGAACAACAGACTGGTTCCAAATAGGAAAAGGAGTATGTCAAGGCTGTATATTGTCACCCTGCTTATTTAACTTCTGTGAAGAGTACATCATGAGAAACGCTGGGCTGGAAGAAGCACAAGCTGGAACAAGATTGCAGGGAGAAATATCAATAACCTCAGATATGCAAATGATACCACCCTTATGGCAGAAAGTGAAGAGGAACTAAAAAGCCTCTTGATGAGAGTTAAAGAGGAGAGTGAAAACGTTGGCTTAAAGCTCAACATTCAGAAAATTAAGATCATGGCATCCGGTCCCATCACTTCATGGGAAATAGATGGGGAAACAGTGTCAGACTTTAATTTTCTGGGCTCCAAAATCACTGCAGGTGGTGGCTGCAGCCATGAAATTAAAAGATCCTTACTCCTTGGAAGGAAAGTTATGACCAATCTAGACAGCATATTAAAAAGCAGAGACATTACTTTGCCAACAAAGGTCCATCTAGTCAAGGCTATGGTTTTTCCAGCAGTCAAGTACGGATGTGAGAGTTGGATTATAAAGAAAGCTGAGCGCAGAAGAATTGATGCTTTTGAACTGTGGTGTTGGAGAAGACTCTTGAGAGTCCCTTGGACTGCAAGAAGATCTAACCAGTCCATCCTAAAGGAGATCAGTGCTGGGTGTTTATTGGAAGGACTGAAATTGAAGCTGAAACTCCAATACTTTGACCATCCGACGCGAAGAGCTGACTCATTTGAAAAGATGCTGATGCTGGGAAAGATTGAGGGCAGGAGGAGAAGGGAACGACAGAGGATGAGATGGTTGGATGGTGTCTCTGACTTGAAGGACATGAGTTTGGGTGGATTCCGGGAGTTGGTGATGGACAGGGAGGCCTGGCGTGCTGTGGTTCATGGGTTTGCAAAGAGTTGGATGCCACTGAGCAACTAAACTGAAGCACCCATTTTATGATCTCAAGACTATGAAAAGAGATCGATACAAATCTGCTACGGAAGGAAAAACTCTTGTCTAAAGCAAGGAAAAGTTTCACGCACATCTCAAGTGGCACCTTTTACCGGAGAACAAACAGAATTGTCCTGGGTGGACCTCAGGAGAGAGAAACCACCTGAGCTCCATCTGAGGTTGGAAGGAGTGTGTTAGGACAGAGGCAGATAACGTCTAGTGGTTACCACTGGGGAGAGAGGAGGAATGGCAAGAAAGGTAGAGAATGAAGAGGAAAAACTACCATGTGCAAATAAATGGGCTTCCCAGGCAGTGCTAGTGGGGAAGAACCCATCTTCCAATGAAGGAAACGTATGAGACATGAGTTCAATCCCTAGGTTAGGAAGGTTCCCTGGAGGAGGGCACAGCAACCCACTCCAGTATTCTTGCCTGGAGAATCCCTATGGACAGAGGAGCCTGTCAGGCTATGGTCCATAGGGTCGCAAAGAGCTGGGAACGACTGAAGTAACTTAGCACACACAGCACATAAAATAAATGAGCTACAAGTACTGCTGTACAACACATGGGATACAGCCAATAGTTTATAGTAGCTATAAAGGGAGTGTACTTTTAAACCTGTGACTCACTATGCTATATAACCTGAAACTTACATAATATTGTACATCAACTATACCTAAATAAAAAAGGAATGCAAAACTAAAAAATTATAGAAAAGAGGGAGTAACCTCCAAACAAATAGTTTTGCTTCTGCTAAGATCTTCATCAGTTAGCACGCAGACGACGCTTCAAATCTTTCAACCAAGAATAAACAACTAAAATATGACATTTGAATCGACTAAATGTTTTCAAGGGATATGTAAGCAAAAGAGACAGAAGGGAAGTTTTCAACTACAAAAATATTCAATTCCACCATATTTTCTAAACACACTGTCATCTTTGATGCTAAAACATAGCATGGGATAGTGTTAAGAGTCCAAATTCTAAAATGAACTTCCTGGCTTAAAAATCTGACTCCTCTACTTAAAAACAACAATGCAACAAAACCCACAGAACCGGAAAACTTTTTAGTTACTCCATTTTTCTTCTGTCCGCATAGAAAATAAATATAAAGAAGATTTTTTTAAAGTGTGTTATGGATGCTCAGGCTACCTTCTTCCCATCCCTGGCCATGGCTCCTGACAGCGGTCTCCTCCATGTCTGGGTCCACGCATTCCTCCCTACCTTGTTTAACCATCATTTTAGATGTGAGACCTGAAGTTTTCGGATCAACCGCTTATTAAGTAAACGATGCTGTTTTTGCCCAGCCCAGATGCCTCTATCTCTAACACAGGGACTGACGGTGCGCTGACACAGCTTGAGCTGTAGTTGTACGGGTCTGTTGTTCCTCAGAGATAGGAAACATGTCCCCATCACAGGTCCACATTAGTATTCAAAACACATGTCGGTTTAATATTTCAAACACAGAACAAAATGGCCAAGGAGCTACATGGAGAATCTAAATGTGAACAGCCATTCTCCGCAGAAACCGAAAAGCGCGGCATGAGTGTGTCCAGGAAAAATTCCCCCTGATGCCAAGACGGACCCCTTGATTTCTGGATTTGGAGGAATTTATTTACTCTCAGCCTGTCCTGGGAACACAGCAGGTGTTTATTCCCAAGGAGATTCCCAGAAAAGTTAAGATCTCTGCGGTCCGGGTTAGATGTTGATGGAGTCACTGACTTCAAACAGGTGCAGGGCCATGACTGGTTGTGCAGAGCATTCAAACGAATTTAATTTAAATTCAACAGACCTTTCACGATTTGGGGCTTGGCTTGGGACTAATGTGACTACAGCAACAATGGCACCTCTGCTTCCCAAGAGTTCGGAGACCAACAAAATAAGTGCCTTCACAGTGTGACAGCTCCCCTGCAGGCCATGGGATGCGGCTCACGGCTAGCACAGACCGGGCAGCTATAATCCACCACGCAGCAGTCGCGCAGACCCCACGGCAAAGCACCACTCAGGCGTGGCTGCGCCCTCTGCGCCGGTTCTCCCGAGCTCTCCAGCGACATCCCACCTCTCCACGGAAGGGAGACGGTATCACCGGACAGTGCAAACTGCTTCCTGCCTGACCTCTCACTGCAGCCCCAGAGAGGCTGGGAGGAGGGCTCCCCCAGAGAAACTCTCCATTTGTGCCATAACGTGACAGTTATCTCCTGTCACTGATGCTGATAAAAGCTTTGCTCCATAAAACACTTATGTGAGTAGGAAAACAAGTAGATAAGGCTAGAACAACCCAGTCCAATAGAACATTCTACAACGGCGAAAATATTCTGTGTGTGTTCTGTTCAATATGGCAGCCACTAGCCATGTGTGATTCCCGAATACTTGAAATGTGGATAGTGTAGGTGAGGAACTGGATTTTTAACTTTAATCAGCATTTAAATTTAATTAACCTTTATTAGAGACATGCAAATCAAAACTATCATGCCTGTCAGAGTGGCCACCATTAAAAAGTAACAAGCACTGGAGAGGGTATTGAGAAAGGGAACCCTCTTATGCTGTTGCTGGGAATGTAAATTGGGGCAGCCCCTATGGATAATAGTCTGGAAGTTCCTTAAAAATCTAAAAATAGAACTACCAAATGATCCAGCAATCATACTCCTGGGCATATAAATGGAAAAGATGAAAATTCTAATTTAAGAAGATGCATGTACCATAGTGTTCACTGAGATTCCCAATAGCAAAGCTTTGGAAGCAACGTAAATGTCCACCAATGGATGAATGGACAACGAGGATGTGGTACGCATATACAATGGAATATCACTCAGCCATAGACAAGAATGAAATAAAGGCCTTTGCAGGCTTAGAGATTATCAACCAAGTGAAGTAAGTCAGACAGAGAAAGACCGAGACCATATGAGGTCACTTATATGTGGATTCTAAAAAGTGACACAAATAAACTTATTAACGAAACAGAAGTGGACTCACAGACAGAAAACAAACTGGTAGGTACCAAGAGGAAGCGGGTGAGGGAGGGACAGGCTGGGAGTTTGGAATTAGCAGATACAAACTACTGTTTACAAAATAGATAAGTGACACAGTCCTACTCTAGAGCAAGGGAACCGTATTCAATATTCTGTAATAAACCAAAACGGAAGGATTTCTCTGGTAGTTCAGTAGCTAAGAATCCGCCTGCCAATGCAGGGAACATGAGTTCAGTCCCTGGTCCGGGAAGATTCCATGTGCTCCAGGGCAGCTAAGCCTGTGTGCCACAAATCCTGAGCCTGTGCTCTGGAGCAGGGAACTGCAGCTACTGAGCCCACGTGCAGCAACTCCCAAAGCCCGTGTACCTAGAGCCCGTGCTCCAAAGCAAGAGAAGCCTGAGCTCCACAAGCAGAGAAGAGCCCCTCTCGCTGTAACTAGAGAAAGTCTGCACGCAGCAATGAAGACCCAGTGCAGCCAAAAATAAAATAAAATCTAAAACCATAATGGAAAAAATATGAAAAAGAACACACTCACATATATATATATATATGCAAAAACTGAATTGTGTTGCTGTATATCAGAAACTAATAACATTGTAAATCAACTAAACTTCAGTAAAAAATTTAATTAGCTTAAGAAGGAGACAGTAGCGACATCACTACTCTGCTGTCTTCCTGGTGGACTATGGACAACTCGAAGGGGGAGTCTCCCTTAAAATCCATCTTTCGATGTTCACTGCTTAGCCCAGGGCACAGTCTAGCCTTGCCAACAAAGATTTCTCCACTGAAGATGTTAAGTAGGAAAATGCCGAAGCGTGATTCAAGCTCTTTCCTTCCTCCTGCTAAAGGGAGTTACTGGTTGGCAGCCTTGTCAGTAGTCAGGGTAAAACTGAGAAGATCAAAGACCTGCTTGATTGATGTGCTTTGGGAAGAGCAAATATTTATCCTGGAAGATAAAAACTCGAAGGGGGAGTCTCCCTTAAAATCCATCTTTCGATGTTCACTGCTTAGCCCAGGGCACAGTCTAGCCTTGCCAACAAAGATTTCTCCACTGAAGATGTTAAGTAGGAAAATGCCGAAGCGTGATTCAAGCTCTTTCCTTCCTCCTGCTAAAGGGAGTTACTGGTTGGCAGCCTTGTCAGTAGTCAGGGTAAAACTGAGAAGATCAAAGACCTGCTTGATTGATGTGCTTTGGGAAGAGCAAATATTTATCCTGGAAGATAAAAGAAGAGATGTGAAAGGTGAGCAAAGATAGATGCAAAAGACGAGAGAGAGTGAGGGCAGGGTTCGAGAGTCTGGGAGACTTTGAAGAGCACGGGGAGAGAGTTTGGAGGGAGAGGAGGCATTGGGGAAAGGGGAGGATGTCTAAATGGGAAGAGACTTTTTTCTAGATATTTCCTCTGCAGCATGAATAGTTCCAGCTTTGGCATTTTCTAAAGGACTCAATAGAATTTGACAGTGCTTCTCAATTATATTGAAAAATTGGGTTTCTATTCAAGAGTGAATCATCCCAGCTAAATGTGGGCTACAAAAGGGAAAACAGAATAGGAACAGGAATGGAAATGTTAAAAGAGTGAAAGGAAGAGTGTCCTGTAAGTGCCATAGGCTGGGGGCAGAGACGGACTTCAAGCCGGTGAGAGGCAAATTTGCCTCTGCTATTTATTTCCTAGGAAGGAGCAGTCCCAGGGCACGCACCATCTCCTCTGTGATCAGAGAGAGTGGTTCTCCGGGATCTGAAAGCAGATAAACCTGAACAGAATGTTTTGGGAAGTTGGGGGGCATGCTTTTAGCTGTATTACACATCCCAGGTTCTGGCTGCAGAAACATTGAGTCACAGCTTATTACAAGGTCTCCAGTCAGAACAATTTTAGTCAGTTTAGCTGGAGGATAAAGAGAATCCAATTACGAAATCATTGAGACCAGCCGTAGGAACGGTGGATTTAATAGCTCCCCATTAGCTGATTGAACTAGGGATAGCATAGATAAATGAAAAGCAATTCTTTCTGATCTTAGGGATTTTTTTTTAAGTCTGTTACTTGATGGATAGTCTGTTTTAAGAAGATGTGTCTGCATTGGGAGGGCAGGGAGAGGGCTTTGTAGTTTGCAAGCTTCATCAGAGCTTACTGTAGAATTTAGACTGTTTGAGCCACTGGGGTTGTCCCACTATGTATCTATTTGCATGAAGAACAGATAAGCCTGGGAAAGAAGAGAAACACTCATGCTAAGGGAAATGCGAGTTGGAGAATAGGAGCCTAGATGAAGAAGCCTATGGTAATTCAAGCGGGACACTTGACTCTCAGTGTGGGCTTTGGTACAACTCAGATTGCCCTTCAACTTCAAGGGCTCATGACGAGTGGGTATAAAGTAAGTGAAGAAAACCCTGGCTCAAATCCCAGCTCTTTGTCTCATGAGTTTCGTCATCTTTAGCAAGTTCTTTATTTCTCTGATCCTTTCCCTTCATCAGAAAATGTCTGGTATCACTCTAAGTGCACGCATGCATGCTAAGTTGCTTCAGTTGTGTCAGACTCTTTGCGACCCCATGGAGGCTCCTCCGTCCATGGGATTCTCCAGGCAAGAACACTGGAGTGGGTTGCCATGCCCTCCTCCAGGAGATCTTGCTGACCTGGGAACTGAATCGACATCTCTTGCATCTTCTGCTTTGGCAGGTGGGTTCTTTACCACTAGCACCACCTGGGAAATTTCTATAAAACCCTTAACGTGGTGCAGTGAGAAATCACTCAGTAAAGGCCACTGTGATAATAACGATGATAAATAATGAATGACGAGAGTGTCATTATTATTAGCTCCCAACAGCAGAAACATTGATAAGGAGGGTGGCACATGCTGCTTTAGAACCTGTATTGGGGAGAAAGGGGGCCGCATGCTCAGCAGAAGGCCAGGCTCCACCTGGGATGGAGAAGAAACGGGAACCACACTGGGGGGCTTCAGTGTGCCGGGAAGAGCAGAGCAGAGCAACAGGAGATGGTTACAGTCAAGGGGAACCAGAACTTGTTCTGAGAGTCCAGGCCACAGCAGCTAGGATACCCTGGCAACGATGTGGGAGGCATTGAAAGTGGGGGCCCTGATACCTACTAAGGAAGGTCAGAACAGAGTCAAGGACATAGCACTTGTTCTAAAAGGTTATTTTCCCTCCAACAGTTTGAAATATTTATTCATTTATTTTCCAGTTGTACTGAGCTGTATTTGACACACTATTAATTTAAGGTATACAGCATAATGATTTGATGTGTGCGTATCTTACACAAGGATTGTCACAACACTGTTTACTTTAGGGAAACGTTTGAACAGCCAGGCTGGTGGAGCCTCGGGTCCCCAGGTGTGCAAGCGTCACAGGGAGTAACCCTCGCCAGAAGCAGCACACTGGGCTCTTGGAGAGAGCCCGGGCTGCAGCCCCAGGGCCGTGTGACAGTGAGGAGGAAACCACAGAGCTTCTTGAGAAATTAGAGACCTACATCTCCCCGCCTCGGGGGAGTAGTTATGAGAGGGCTCAAGAAGCAATCTTCTGGCTTCAAGAGAACAAACTGTGTCAAGGAGAAGTAAAACTCTCCCAAAACACAGCTCCTTTGGTATTCTTTCAAATCCCCATTCAAAGACCTGCATGCTGGAGGGAGGGAGACTCAGAGAAAGCTAAGATGACAGAGGAGAGCGCAAAGGAACACGGGCTCAGACGGGCCACTGTTTGTATTAGAAAAGTCACACTTACAAGTGACACAGCCGCTGCTGCTGAAATGTACACCCAGCACTCTGGGTGACATATTCACTCACTCCCCCAAACACTGATTGCATGCCTACTGTTCCAGAAGCACCAGGCATGGTGCTCATCAGTTAGAGGAGAACAGAGAAAGCTTCTGGAATGTCCAAGACGACCAGAGATTCAAAAGACAATGGCCTCAAAGTTGACAACATGATATATGTTATTTAATATGATCCAATGACTCGGTGCTGAGGGACTGAAGTCCCAAGAGAGGGCATGGAGCTGCCTTCCCTGGTGCCCCCTCTGATTCCTCACTGCTTTCTGGACAAAGAAGCATCTTCCATCCACCATGATGGCTGCCATTCTGATCAGCCCAGTGTGTTTCTGACCTACCTGCGGCATCTGACAACCGCCCTCCATTCCACTTACAGCATCTACCCCACATTCACCACACACACACACACACACACACACACACACACACACACACATGCTTCACGAGTTCCTGGCCAGGCTGCTGATCACAGTGCTCCCTTCCTCTAGGTCAGAACAGGCAGACGTGAGACACCCATGTGGCCAATGATTACACCTCACTCCCTCGGGCCAGACAGAGAGAGACCCAAGGGCTGGCACGTGATTCAGGAGGGGCCAGTTAGATCCCTTCCCTGCTGTGTGAAAACTGGGAGAAGAAAGTCCTCTTTGCATCAGGGCTTGCTACACTCTCAGGAGGCAGCTGGGGTGAAAGGCCTCCATCTTTCCAGGTCTCGGGAAGGCAGCTGATGGCAGTAACCCACGAGGAGAGAGAAGACGAGAGAGGAAAGGAGAAGGGAAGGGGAGCGCCTAGGAGTCCAGCAACTAGTCCACCAAGGTGAACTTCCTTCAGCATGGCTGAAAGGAAGGGCAGAGAGGTTGGAGCGGAAGCGGCTGGCCTTCCTTCTGAAGGTCCCTGAGCTTGGCCGGGCCCCTGCAGCGCAGCCGGAGCGCCACGCGTCGTGGCCCCACTCACACTCCTGTTCCCTGGGGAATGCACCTGGGTGTCCCTGTTCATGTCATGCTGTGGTGGCACAGCCTGGCCGGGCTCTGTTTTTTTTTAAATCTGACAGCATTTGGTCTCAGTTGCGGTGGGATCTCCTAGTTACGGCATGTGCATCTCAAGTTACTTTGCGCTCTAGTTCCCTGATCAGGGATCAAACCCAGGCCGCCTGCATTGGAAGCTCAGAGTCTTGGCCACCTGGGCCTCCTGGACCCTCAGCTACTTTTGATTTTAGGGTCTTATACCCTTTAGGGGAGACACATGGAGTCTGAATAGGGACTCCATTCAGAAAACTTTATGACTTAAGGAAGGACTTTCTAATGTCCTATTTTTTTTTCATCTCCTTCCCATCATTAACATATATTAAACATATACTATACAACAAGGATTCCATTCATTCAACAGATGTGAAATGTGCCAACATCATTGCTAAATACTTTAGACATGATCTAAAATTACCGCATAAGGACTATAATTATACCCATATTACAGCTTAGCAAACTGAGGTTTCAAAACAGGAAGTCATTTTCCCAAGGTGATAGAGGTTGCTCAGATGATCCAATTCAAGGACTTGACTACGTCTGTTTCACTCCAAACATTAACTCTTTTATAACCCCAAAGCATCTTGCCTCCCATCCAGTTTGGATGTTTAGTCAGTGCCAGCCCCAAAAATGAATCATTATCAGTCTTTTCGCAGAAGAGAATTATCCTATGAGGGACTCTGGAGGAGGGGAGAAGTCAGGATTAAGAGGACTCGTGCTTTAATTTGCAGTGGTTCACATGTTTCTGCCCCCTGGACAGTGCTAGGGAAGGGGCTAAGGCTGAGGGGTCAAGGAGCTGGAGAACGGAATTCCCCCCACATGCTCTCATTTAGAAAAACATCACGTGCAAAGATGAAACAGCTCCTTTCACTGGAGCATCTATTTTGTCTCTTGGGCCTTCAAACATTAAACATTAAATTTACTCATTTTAATACCGTGGCTACAACTGATATTCTGTGTGAGATCACATGCAGAGGAATCAGACTAATTCGAGATTACATGCCTGCTGCCCTTTCCTAGGAAGAGCCTCTTCTTGTTTCTAATTAAACTTTTTCTTCTATGACAAATGCCAAGATGCCAAGAAAGGCCTGTACGAAGAATAAGAAGTGGCAGGAACTTGGGGTCATGGGGCCGTTCTTCCCCATGCCTGGGTGAGCTTTGTTGTTGGCATGAATGTCAGTGATCTGCCCAAAGGTCATGGGATTTTGGTTCCGCTGGATGGGTGCAAACCAGACTCCAGAGGCTGGGCCGTTTTGCATGCCCAGCTATCGGAGAAATCTGTGCTGTCACCCACGGGTGGGTGTGCAGAGAGTTGGCGTCAGGGTAGCATACATTCATCCTAGTCCATTCCCAACCCTGGGCATAAGACTCCAAAGCCAGCACCCTACTCCAGCTGCGCCTGTTGTTGGATGGGAGGTGATTAGGACAGGGCACCAGAGAGTGGGGTCAAGTCCAGTAACAGGAGAAGGGAAATAACTGACTCACTATGTGCAAGGAGCAGAGGGCGGTCAGAGACCCTCAGCCGGTCTTCACGGTAACACCAAAGAGAGGGTGTTCTTCTTACCAAGGGGAGGCTGCGGGCAAGGTGTCGGCTGTTTGCTCACTATCACCCAGCCGCGGTGAGGCAGGATTAGAGTCTGAACTCAGATCTGTTGTAGGTCCTTACTCTTCCCATTTCATCTACGAGTCCCTTTTTCCTTACCTAGAAATTAAGGATGACAGCCTCATGGGTGAGGGCGCATGGGAAATGACAAGGATGATGGGCTTTGTTGCTGCAAAGATGCTGCCGGTGGAGGGGAGGGTGAACTTGAGTCCTCACTCCCGTTGCCCACCGTGAGCCCCCTGCCTTTGGCTTCCATCTAATGTAGATCAGGCTGCTGTTTATGGGAACCTGCTCTATGTCAGACATCTGATAAGATGTTCTGTGTCTCCTCTTTCTATGAAGTAGAAGAAACTCCGATCCTGGGCTTCCCTTCTTCCTCAAAGTACTGGGAAGACAGGAAGTCCACTCTGTTATCGGGTCAGAGCAGACATTGTCACCATCACCAGCCCTCCCTGGGAGGACACAGTTAATGGAAGAATGCAAACTCGGATGGACAAGAAAGACCCCTCATGCAGTGCCTTCACCTTCTTATCCCCAGATGGGGCTCAGTGTGACTCTGGAGAGTCATCCTTTCCTGTCAAATCCTGATGACCCCGTCCAACACAGAGCACTCTGTGTCAGAGGGGCTCCCAGCTCGGGTACTGGGACCCTCCAAACAATATCTCAGTTTTACAAACATCTGCGGTGCTTAACCTCATACAGTCCACTTATTTATTTCAATAAACACAGAGAAGAAAGAGCATTGTTGTTCAGTCACTCAGTCGTGTCCGACTCTATGACCCCATTGACTATAGCACACCAGGATTCCCTGTCCTCCACTATCTCCCAGAGCTTGCTCAAACTCATTGCATTCAGTGGGTGATGCCATCCAACCATCCCATCCTCCGTCGCCCCCCTCCTTCTCCTGCCTTCAATCTTTCCTAGCACCAGGGTCTTTTGCAGTGAGCTGGCTCTTTGCAACTTGACCTCATACTCTCCACTTATTTATTCAAATAGACACAGGGAAGAGCATATTGGCCATATTTCACTGGCTTGACCTTTCATGCTGTGTTGTTTGACAGACTCTGCGCTCAAGTTGCTGGTGTGGCCACAGACCAGTGGAGGAAATGCGGCAGAGGAAGGAACTTAAATGTCTTGAGTGGTGATCACATTTAATCAGCGTGGGTATTCTGGGTCAACCATAGTAATGCGATTCTAAGTGGATCCCAAAAGCATTCCAGACGCCAGAAACAGCGAGGAAGTGGATGTGGCTCAGAACCACGATGGCCGCTTTGGGAGGCAAGATGACAGCATGCAACTTAAAAGATATATATATTTATTTATTTATTTTTAATTATTTTTGGCCCACTGGGTCTTTGTGGCTGCACACGGCTTTCTCTCGCCGTGGCTCCCGGCTGCTCACGGCAGTGGCTTCTCTGGTTGCAGAGCACAGGCTCTAGAATACAGGCTCCCCACTGTGCTGCATGGCCTTAGCTGCTCTGCAGCATGTGGGATCTTCCCGGAGCAGAGACTGCACTGGTGTTCCCTGCACTGCAACACGGGGTCTCAACTGCTGGGCCGCCAGGGAAGCCCCGTCCTGCACTTCTGAGTGTGACCAGCTATGCTTCAAGTCAGTCCAGCGCATCCCACGGTTCTTTCTCTGTATCTCCAATTCCAGTCTTTGGGTCTGTCTGCCTCTCTGAGTCTCTTGGTCTTTCATTGCCTCTGTCTGTTCTCTCTCTCTACTCTGTGTGTTTGTCACTGTGTCCCTCACATCATAGAGTCCAGAGCAAAGCAGACTTGGATTTTTATGTCACTTGTCCACCTAAAAATTTGCAATCTTAACATATCTCTGAATGCCAGTTCCCCCATCTTTAAAATGGAGACTGTAACACTGATGCTGTTGATGCTACTGAGTGGCCATTAGGATAAAATGAAGCAAAGTATACAGCAGGCAACTCAGTGGCTGCCTCATCACCAACGGCCAATGGATGGGCTCCCAGCCCATCTCCAGTGCACCTGACCTTCATGATGTATCAGGATCCCACCAATCTCTTGGCTTTCCTCTAGCGTGGCCCGCCCTCGGCCCATTTTCAGATCAGCCAATAGAGCCATGACTGGCTGCAACTATTTTTCATCCAGTTGGTCTCATTCCAGCACTTCACGTGGCCTCTTGCTGTAAATCAGCCTGGGAAAATAAATGTCCCCAGTCCATTAGAGCCTTTCCACCACAAGCCAATCTGGGCCGCAAAACAGACAGGCTTGTTAATGGCCACTTAAATAGTTTCCTGCAGCCCAGTCTGGGGACCCTCAGCCTCAAATCCTCCCAGCTCTTGTCCAAGAGAAGCGCCACTGTGGCAAGACCCCTGGCAGCAAAGGCGTAGACAGGACCCTGAGCAATTGCCAGGGACTGGGAGAGGAGAGACCACAAACCCTGGTTTGTCTAGAACAGTCCCAGTTTATCCCTGCTGTCCCAGAGCAGTTATTAACAGTGTCGCTTTCATTCTCCAAAGAGTGCTGGTATGATAACCTATAAAGGGAACCTGTGGAAACCAAGAAAGCAGTTTGAACAATAGCATCTAGCATTTGTTGGCCTCTTGCTCTGTGTCAGGCATCACCACAAAGGTCCGGATGCACCGTGTCGTTGAAACCCCCTACAACACTCTACACTTGTTGTTCAGTTGTTAAGCTGCGTCTGATTCTTCGCAACCCCATGGACTGTGGTACGCCAGGTTCCCCTGTCCTTCACTATCTCCCAAGTTAGCTCAAATTCATGTTCATTGACTCAGTGATGCTATCTAACCATCTCATCCTTTGCCACCCTCCTCTCCTTTTGCCTTCAGTCTTTCCCAGCATCAGGGTTTTTGCCAATGAGTCGGCTCTTGGCATCAGCTGACCGAAGTACTGGAGCTTCAGTACCAGTCCTTCCAGTGAAGTCCTTAGGGTTGATCTTGAGGAATGACTGGCTTGGCTCTGAAGGGTGGTGCTATTATTATTTCCATTCTATAGATCGGGAAGCCCACGTTTAGAGCAGTAAGTGACAGGGTCAAGGTCAGCCAGTGTAGAGGACACCGTTCGAACTTCACCCAGATCTCTTTCACCAGGCAGCGCACCCATCCCCCAGCTGGCTATCGGAGCTCAGAGCAGCCCTGTTCCTCCTTCCATGAGTCACAGAGGCCCCTACCCCGACTCAGGAAGCAGCCCAGAGCCCATCACCGACCGATGACAGGGTGGGGGGTCCAGAAGGCTCCCCCAACTGCTACAAGGTCAGATTGACTCTGTGGTACAACATGGGCTCTAGAACTCCTGGAGGGATCCAGCGGAGACCAACCCTTGCTTCACTCCTTCCCCTGCCCTATTCTGCTCCCCTTCTCCCCCTACACCATCAACCTCTTCCAACAGCATTCCTGTCTCAGGCTGTGCCTCCCGGGGACCAGTCCTAGGGTAGCCGGTTAGCAGGGGGCTGAGCTAGGCTCACGTCTAGGGAGGTCTCACTCTTCATCACTAAGTAGATGCGTTGCAGCACTGCCTGTATTATGACATACATGATTAAAATGATGGCCTCCAAGTCATCAAGTTGCCAGCAGCTATCTCATACAGGCCTCAGTGCGACAGCAGTCACAACAACCACTGTTTGTTGTTGTTCAGTTGCTGAGTCATGTCGGACTCTTTGCGACCCCATGGACTGCAGCACGCCAGGCTTCCCTGTCCTTCACCATCTCCCAGAGCACGCTCAAACTCATGTCCGTTAGTCAGTGATGCGATCTCACCATCTCATCCTCTGTCGCCCCCTTTCTCCCCTTGCCCTCAATACTTCCCAGCATCAGGATCTTTACCGATGAGTTGGCCCATCAAGTGGCCAAAGGATTGGAGCTTCAGCTTTAGCATCAGTCCTTCCAATGAATATTCAGGATTGATTTCCTTTAGGATTGACTGGTTTGATCTCCTCGGTGTTCAAGGGACTCTCAAGAGTCTTCTCCAACACCACAGTTCTTGCTGCTAACCTTGAGCCCATCTCTTTCTTGCGTCTGAACCTCTGAACACTATAGTGTTCATCTTATTAACTCCATTTTGCAGTCGAGGCAGGAGAAGTTAAGAGAGATGCTCACCAAGGTTACACAGATCTATCTTTCTCCAAAGGCCACATGCTTTTTCCACTTGGCCAGTTAAATCACTTGCTGTGCAGATTGTTCACTGAATGGCGATGAAATGGGTTCCCCATAAACAATGATGTTCGGGTAACAATTCAGATGGAAGACTAGGCTACCCTTCTCACCCTGTACAGGCCGCAGTGGTTCTTTCTGAGCCGTGTTTAACCATCAAGCCTTCACTTTAGGGAGAAAGCTGGATTACTCTGGGGACAGCCAGAGAACACTTCCCTAAGCCAGACATAAACAGATTAAAAGGGCTTCCCAGGTGGCACATAAAGAACCTGCCTGCCAATGCAGGAGACATAAGAGATGCAGGTTCCATCCCTGGGTCAGGAAGGTCCCCTGGAGAAGGGAATGGCACCCCACTCCAGTATTCTTGCCTGGAGAATCCCATGGACAGAGAAGCCTGGTGGGCTACAGTCCATGGGGTTGCAAAGAGTCAGACACAACTGAAGCAACAGCACCTGTGCAAACAGATCAAAGCCACACTCACTGAAGAAAGGGAAGAAAAGGCTATGCGTCACAGGCCAGAGAAGTAAACTACATCTCTTCTGGCTTTCAACAGAGGGAGACAGAATAAGAGGAGAAGAGCAGCGCTTTAAGGAGAAATAAACTAGGATTCAGATCCTAGCTTCATTACCTGTGTGGTGTTTTTAGCAAATTACTCAACATCTCCCACTCTCAGTTTGCTTTACCATAATACCTACTGTGTTAGACCACAGATGAGATGGGGGGAATGAGATAAAATATTTATCTCCCCTTGCCTTCTCTCTTCCATTTCCACAAAATTTATATGGTAATCAACTTGGACCCTCATTCCAGGTCTGAATGATATTAGTTCAGATGGACTATGCTTTATTTTCCAGCAAAAAGCAAATCCTATTTGATGATAAAAGGTTTCCATTAAAAATAGAGAACCGAGAGAGAACGGATAAGAGGGGAACCTTCATCCAAGAGGCCATCAGCTGATTCATAAAACTACAGAATGAGTCATCCTGGCTCCCAAGGCTAATCTTACAATCAATGGGCATCTCCGGCCAGCCAATCCTAGCCCAGTGGAGAAAGAAGGGCCCACGGGCAATCCTCACAAACCTATTCCAATCCCTCCCTGCAAAACCGATTAACTCTGCTTCCAGCTTGGGTGAAATGAAAATCAACCTGGGCCCTCTACAGTACTGTTTTCCCTCCCCCATCCAGCATCATCTCCCACCCCTCATGGCTTGTTGGCTTTCTAAACAACTGGGGCAGGGGGATCTGTGGTGATTCTACTCAGTGTGTGCGTGTGTGTGTGTGTGTGTGTGTGTGCGCGCGCAGCCCCAACGAAAAATAGGCGTCTGTGTCTGGCTTTGAAAATCAATCTCCCAGCCTTCATCCTGACATTTATTATTTCCAAACCCTTCAGGTCCTCTTGGCATTTATGCAGTAAATGCCAAAAGGCTGGAGAACCCAGGTCTATTTGTCCTGCAGATGACGATCTTTTAACAAAAAAAGTAGCTTCAACATTTTTACTCTCTGTATATACACTCTAACAAAGAGTCCTAGAACCCAGTCCTCAATTTGAACGGAGGGTCATAAATCACACACACACACACACACACAGACACGTAATATATTTGATTGGCGGTTGAGTAAGGAGAATGAATCAATAGACAGGTTTAATTTTACTAGGTAGACATTCTTCCACCAGCAAGTGAAGAAAAAGAATGACTCAACAATCTCCCTCCAGGCACCTTTCCCCCATCCTTCCATCCAGCAATAACTGAGTCATTCAGCAATAGCATATTCAAGATACACTGGGTGCCAAGCTCTGTGCTGGGCATTGGGAATTTATCAGTGAGCGTATATCAGAGGCACGCTCTGCCTTCTGGATCAGCCAGCTTGGTTCAGCAAGAGTTAACAAGATAGAACTGTATAGGCTCCCCCAGTTGGCCAAAGCCGCCTCTGCCACCCTGAATTCCCTTGGGAAAGGACCCTGTGTTTAGAGTCAAACGCGCCCAGCCCCCTATGTGAGAAGTGAGCCAGAGACCAGTGCTTGCCTCTCTCCAGCCACCTTCCAGTCTGAAGGATGAAACCCACACCTGCTCTCAAAGTGGCAAGCGGAGGGGAAGCTCCTCTGCACTCTTCCTGCCTCTAGACTGTTCCCAGATGCTGAGTTTGGGGGGCTAACCAGTGAGCTGGCTGCTGCTTTTAGGGAGCTGGGTCTGTTGGGGGCTTTAAAGAACGGTGATGGGAAGGGATGGGCCCATCTCACCGTGCTAACAGCAAGTTCCCCGGGAAAGCTTTCCACGCTGCAGCATACAACTCACAGGGCTGGTCCAGTGAGCCCTCCGGGGTGAGCCCTCTCCCTGGAATTCCAGGGAGATGACCATGCAGTGACAGCACAAGCAATGTTCAACACTCCAGGAGGAATTCCAGCCCTCCCCGGGGAGGGCTGGGGACAGGAAGGGTACTAAGGAGTTGGAAGCAGGAGTTACAAGATTCAGCTGTTTTGTTTGCTTGTGCTTTTCCTCTTCAGAGAAACACGGAAGACGCTGGTGGGCAAGAGGGGAATTAAGTAGCAGTGCTGGCCTTACCTCTCACCAGGCTTAAATGCTGGGTACCTAAAATGCTTCCTTCCCAGTTCCTTTCCGGGTTTGAGACCGCGAGGAGAAACTGTACAGCGGTGAGGAAGGACGCATTTCTCCAGCCCTGCTCTCCGACCCCAGCCCCAAAGGGAAAACTGCCTAGAGGTTGAGAAAGATGCCATGTCACATCCTGGCCGTGCCGCTTAGCGGCAGCCGGCTGATCTTGGGCAAACCACTCTCTGAGCCCCGGCTGCCGCACTTGTGACAAGGGGACAACGATGATGCCTAACTCTTTGGTCCCAGGAACTATTAAATAAGATCGTACACGTAAAACTCTTTTAAGAACCGACGGCAGGTACGCAGTGAGCCGACGGTTATGATTTTCTAACCATGTTACCATCAAACCTTCCTCTCCTGGCCCCTGAGCTGTCCTGCTCCACGGAGAGCTCCCGTGGCGCGATCATCCAGACTCTGAGAGCTGGGCGCCACCGGCCACCCTTCCCCTCCCCGGAGCTCATCGTCTCCTCCGGTCACCCCCAGATCTGGCTTGAGGAAGCGAGGGCTTGCCTGCCAGCCTCCTTCCCAGCATCGGCGGGCCAAGGGGCGGCGGGAAAGGCTCGGAGAGCCGGCGAGGGCGCGCGGGGGGCCGCCCAGGGAGGCTCTTCCCCTCGGGCAGCGTGCCCGCCAAGGCTCTGCCAGCCGCTCCCCCGGAGCTCTGAGCGCGCAAAGAGAGAGAGAGAGAAAGAAAGCGAGAAAGGCGCGGATACTGGACCAGGCTTTGACGCGGATCTTGAGCTCGCCGTCCTGCGGCTCGGGCATGGCCTTCCTGGTGACCCGCAGCTTGTTGAGCCCCCCGAAGCCGGCCAGCACCACGGCGCGCATCTCCTGGGCGTCCCCGAGGCGGTGAGAGCCGCCGCCGCCCTCGGCCGGCTCCTTGACTGCCTCCTTTTCGATCATCTGCTCCGTCTCCTCCGCCTTCTCCACGCCTTCCTTGGCCATGGCGCGCGGGGGCGCGGGGCGCACGGGCTGCGGCGGCTGCGGCGCTGGGGGGCTCGGGGACCCTTGATCGCAGGTTCCTCCTGTTGAATGCGGGATGCTCGGCGGCGCAATGGCTGCAGCCTCTGAGAGCCGCGCCGCGGTCCACGGCCTCCGCCGTAATCCTCCCAAGAGCCGCGCGCCCCGCCTTGCTGCCCTCCTCTCTGTCCTGCCCGAGCAAAGCCTCAGCTCCCGCTTCTCAGCCAGTTTCACACCGAGCTCTTGATCATAGAACCCAGAGCCCAGATCTGCCAAAAAAAAACCTCGTGAATAAAACACATAGAGAGAGGACGCCTTGTTCTCCGTCGTGGACGCAATACTTCATTATATACGGCGCGGGCTGGGCGCCTTGAAATGGACAGAGATGAATGTCTGGGCCTGGAGGACGCCTCCCTGCCCCAAGGTGGCCTCCTCTCCCAACGACGTGCGGGGGCCGGGGAACTGACGTGAAACGCGGCTGTCTCCCAAACCACCAGTCCGGGTTAGAAAGGCCGAGAGGTTCGGGAAACTGGAAACTGGAAATCCCATTGGCTGCCCTGAGAGTCCAGATCCAGGTCTTTGCACTTGGGACCTTCAGCGATGCCCCTTACTCGGGATCGCGAGGAGCATCTCATGATGCCTAACTGTCACCACCCGACCCGTTTGGGGCCTTTGAAGAGGCTCCAAAATAGAGTTAGTACCAGAAAGGGGTTCTGTTCTTGATCTGACTCAACGGAAGATCAGATCACTGCATACACACACACACACACACACACCTGCAGCGCAGACGTGTACACACACACACACACACACACGCAGAGCAATACCTGGCTTCTTGTCTTCTGTTAGCCAGCCCTTTTGAAAAGAGCTCATAGAAGCACTTAGTTTTTTTTTTTTTTTAAGGAAAAAAGATAGGGTATTCCCTTGCAGCAGTTTAAAGAAAGATGCAGTTGGGGAGTGATAGGTGTATATTCTGGTTATGAGCCAAAAAACCTAGGTCTTTGAAGAAGACCTCAGGGAGCAGGGGCCTTGAGCCAGACCTTGAAGGTGAACCAGGTTCCTCAGATAGGTGAAAGGACTACTGAGAAGACACTGGTTTGTTCTGTGTGAGCTGATCACTGGCTGTGTTTGACAGTTGCTAGAGACTAGGCTTGAAAAGTTGGTTGGAATCAGCTTTTGAGGATTTTTACATACTGTGTTATAAAAGTTAAGACATAATCAGCCCTGACTCAACAGAGTCAGGGCAGTGGGCACCACTGGAGTCTTAAAAAAAGGGGGGTGCATGGCATCACCAGATTGCATTTCAGGATAACAAGTTTGGAGGTAAAGGGGTGGTGGTTTGGACGATACAGTTACTGGAAGCATGGAGATCTGTTAGAGACTCGAGTGCAGACAAAAATCAATCAATCAACAAATCAGTCAGTAAATAAGAGCCTCAGCTGAAGCAATGACTGTAGGGTAGAAGAGAGGAGATTAGAAGGAGGCTGAATAGACAAGACTTGGCTAGTGGATTGAACATTTGATTGTAAACCAAATTGCCGGAATCATTAAGTCTGTTGACATTGTGCGGGATAGTGTTCAGGCGGATTCTATCCTGAAACAAGAGTTGGAGTTCCAGTGCTTTATTTGGGAGGTGTTCCCAGGAAGCTTCTGTCAGGAATTCCTGTCAGGAAGTGAGCAGGGAAGCAACTGAAACCCACACAAGGAGCGTGACCACAGGGACATGCGGAGCCCAGGTCCAGAGACAGTGTGGGACACGCTCAGCGCCGTCTCATCCAAGGAGTAAGAACACGCGTGCTTTAAACTAAGCTTTCTGCTGATCCGCTAAGGGCTGTCCTGGAAGTGTTAACTCCTCAGTGCTTTCAGCCTGCCCCTCTTACCTGTGCTGAGATGCTCCAGGCAGGATGCTTTCCATAGAAAGCCATTATCATAGACAGGGAATGGTGAGTTCAGAGGGGCTATGGGACTGGCACTGATAACATCTTCAAGGTGTGGTCTTGATTTGCAGGTATCTTCTCTTCTAGACCCTTTATGTATCTTTTGTAATTTAATTCTCAGAATAAACCTTATTAGGTAAGCATCATTGTTCCCACTTTACAGAAGAGAAAAGTGAGTCTTAACATGGTGAATTATCCTGCTCAAAGGAACACAGTGACTGTGGTGGGATACATAACCAGCTCCAAATGGATGCTCTTATCTTCTCACTATGCATGCTTATTTGGATGGATAATACTCCATGGCATTTTATGTTCTCTGGCCCTTTGTTGGCCTCCTAATATTTCTGTCCCATTAGGACCCCTTGCCTTGATTCTGAGGGCTTTCCTTTAAGAACAGAAAGTTAATCTACTTTGCACTAGGCACACAGCATATCTAAGAGAAGTGTTTGCCTTATAATATGTTAAAAGGAATATAATTACTCCCTCCAAGGGAATCTTCTGGCTGTTTATAAACACCAGATTATAATTGGTTTGCAACTGATTGTAACAACAGCTAAGAGGAAACACACCAGTCTGCTGCTGTTGGAGGAATACCTTCTTCTGAGTCCTGTGCTTAATCTGGATGGTTAAGTATTCTCAAATCTTATCCTCTCTGGTGGAATGTGGCAAAGCCCTGTGGCAAGGCATCTGTCCAAATAAACACAATAAATCTGTTTTCAATTTATAAAATTGATTCCTTGGGCATTGGCTTTAGAACTTCAGTTGCAAAATACCTTACTTTGTAGGGCAATGTCACCACAGCGGCCACTGCTGGTGAAATACAGTATTACAACTCAGCTCTACTAACTTGTATATGAGGTAGGAACAGGTATATGTACCTACCATGGGAAGGGTGTGCTGCTAAGTCGCTTCAGTCGTGTCCAACTCTGTGCGACCCCATAGACGGCAGCCCACCAGGTTCCCCCGTCCCTTTCTCCAGGCAAGAACACTGAAGTGGGCTGCCATTTCCTTCTCCAATGCAGGAAAGTGAAAGTGAAGTCACTCAGTCGTGTCCGACCCTCAGCGACCCCATGGACTGCAGCCTTCCAGGCTCCTCTCTCCATGGGATTTTCCAGGCAAGAGTACTGGAGTGGGGTGTCATTGCCTTCTCCTGGGAGGGGTGTAGGAGGTCTAAATAGGAAGCCCTCACAATATAAGCCATTTTAGGGGAGTGCCACACAAAAGAAGTGAGATCTTTGGGAAACAATATACAGGAAACAATCTTAGTACGATTTCCGAAAGGTTTTCTACGTAACTTGAAAAGGTGCAGTAACTTTCCAGAGAGATACGTCACCTGGGGCGAATAGTCAGTGTCTTCAACTGTATCCTTTAATGAGATTTCTTCTATTGTATTTTCATCAATACAATTAGAGTTGTTTATGTTAATACATTGTTTAATCTAAAAGATAGTCCTGTGCCATCGGTAGAGTGTGTATATGTGTGTGTACTCAGGCGCTCAGTCATACCTGACTTTCTGTGGCCCCATAGGCTGTAGCCTACCAGACGCCTCTGTCCATGGAATTTTCCAGGCAAGAATACTGGAGTGGGTTCCAGTATTCCCTACTTCAGGGATCTTCTCGACCCACAGACAGGTACTAGTATCCTCATTTTACCCAGGAAAAAATTTAATAGCAACTGAGTAACTTTCCCAAGTCACCTACCTAGTCTGGCAGAGCTGGGATTTGAGGTGCAGGGCATTTGACTCTAACGTGTGGATGCTTAACCTCCCTGCCTACTATTTATGATTTTATAAGCTCTTATGGGTTTCAAAAATGCCATAGAATAGATTGAGGAAGAAGACAAATTTAGAAGGTCAGTAATGAAGAACAGTTAATGGTTGATGGCCGTTGAAAGATCTTAGTAATATCCAAGAGCTCATATTAAAGGATGTATGCTGTAATTTCTTATAGTTTGTATTGATGTAATTTAAAAGTCGATGAAGCATGATTGCCACAAGTACAGCATTATCTTCAGAGAAGTACTGAATAAGTGTGCAGCCCATCCTGAAAGAGGTAGAATAAACTTCCTATTTATATCTCACAGAACCAGTCATAGAGGGTTAACTCTAGACATGTCAGAGGGAAGCAGTGAACTGATGCCCTTCATCACTTTGTGAGTGCTGACCTGGTACTATTACTAAGCACTGGAGATAGAATGGGGAATAAGACAAACATATTCTCAGTACTGGGCTTCCCAGGTGGCGCTGGTGGTAAAGAACGCCGCCTGCCATGCAGGAGACTCAGGAGAGCCAGGTTCGATCCCTGGGTCGAGAAGATCCCCTGGAGGAGGAAATGGCAACCCACTCCAGTATTCTTGCCTGGAGAATTCCATGGACAGAGAAGCCTGGCAGGCTCCAGTCCATATGGTCGCAAAGAGTCAGACACGACCGAAGCTACTTAGCATGCACGCATCTCAGCACCAATGGAACAAATAGAGGAGACATATATTGATCTAGGTTGAGTTCCCCAGAAGCAAACCTTTTATAATTTAAATATTTGAGTGTAAATGGCTTATTTGAGTGACGATTCTGGGAAGCAGGTGTCTGTGGAATTGATATAGGGAATGGAAAAAAGTCAGTACAAGGTGCACCTCTAGCAGGTTACCTCTGTCATTGACTCAGGTTAAATCGTGCTGGAGAACTCTGCGTGACACTAGGGAACACACCTCAAAGGCACACAGTCGAGAGGTAAGGTAAATGGACTATCAACCCCCGTCAGTCCTTGGCCAAGGGCTGTTTCTCTGGGGTGCTAACCATCTATCCTTTTCTGGTCTGCCCTGTACACGGACTGTTTTGGAACTGACAGCTAACCAAGCTAGTCTGAAAGAGCTGCAGGGGTTCTGGTTTAAACCCATTGGATCACTGTTTGTGGCAGTGGTGAGTTCTAAGAGGGTATATGTGGAACAAAGCAATCTCTCCTATTGATATGACTCTCCTCAAAAAAATCACACAGATAATTAATCATTTACTAGTATAAGCACTGTAAAGAAGAAATAGAATGTTCTCTCTGGAAGGTCAGGGAAGGTGGTAATATTCAGCTATGAATAATAAAAGCCTCAAGATAAAGAGTGACTTAAAGACAGAATACACATAAGGACGGTATGGAGCATCCCCAGAGTCATCAAGGATCAGTGTTCCTTCCAGTTCTGTACTCCACCCAGATGAGGGACTGACCTCATTCTCATCAAAATACACCCCTCACACCCTTGTTCCAGGCAGCGGGAGCAAGACATGTGGGAGGAGGGAGAAAGACCCACATGCTTCTTTTTAAAGAAAGGAGGAGGCAGCCAAAATACATCTGAAAGTAAAAGTCGCTCAGTCATGTCCAACTCTTTGTGACCCCATGGACTGTAGCCTGCCAGGTTCCTCAGTCCATGGAATTCTCCAGGCCAGAAAACTGGAGTGGGTAGCCATTCCCTTCTCCAAAGGATCTTCCCAACCCAGGGATGGAACCCAGGTCTCCCACATTGCAGGCAGATTCTTTACCATCTGAGCCACCAAGGATGACCAAGAATACTGGAGTGGGTAGCCTATCCCTTCTCCGGGGGATTTTCCCAACCCAGGAATTGAACCAGGGTCTCCTGCATTGCAGGCAGATTCTTTACCAGCTGAGCTACCAGGAAAACCTTACCTCTTATTAACCAGAGCCTAGTCACATGGCCATATCCAGCCACAAAGGAAACCGGGAGATGCAGGCTTTTTCTTAATTAAGTGACAACACTGGAGGTAACAAAGTTCTATCATTGATAGGGAAGAGGAGAGATTCTATTGGGAGGTATAGCAGGGGTATATAGAGATGCCACTGAGAGGCCTTCAAGAAATGAATGATAAGAATACAGGTTAATCCTCATAACTTCTGAAAGAGCAACATTATCCAAGGATCTCAATTCTGTGACTCAATCTTGTTCTTCCAACAACTCCTTTTAGAGACGTTTTCACCCTGTTGGATGTTTCTCTTCAAAGGGACTTGTCTGTAATTTTATAATGAAAGTTAATAGAACACTCAATTCTCTTCCCATAACCAAAAGATGCTGCTCCTGAGAGCATTTTCGCTCTTTATGAGCCCAATCATGTATGAATACAATTAGAAGTGTTTCACCTGCTCTTACTCACTTATCCATAAGTCGCTGCTATCCACGGAGACATGATCTTATCGATTGTTTAGTATTATTTGGTAAGCACAATCAGCTAAGTGAGGAGAACAATACGCTGCATGAGGCTGAGTATACTACCCACCATGAGTAAGGAATCTCAGTCAAGTAGCTTATGTTTCTGAAGCCTTGTTCACCCTAAAACATGTATGAGTGGTTTCTTCTACCCCTCCCCTTGAATTTTATCGCGGGCTTCCCCCCTGGTGTGAGACTTTATGATTTCTTGTAGGTATCGTCACCAAAATGATGTTGTCTGCTTCCTTCAAGTGCTGCGGAGAGCTGTGTTTTCCCTGAAGTACTTTGCTATATATCATTGTAAATAATGGTAATGGAACGGGGATGTAAAATTTAGGTTCAGAAGTAAACAAAGCATTTACTCCTCAGAAGGAGTCCAAGAGAAATGCAGAGGAGGGAGTATTCCCTCCCCTGCTCCAGCCTCACCATTTCTCTGCTTACAAGCTGAAAGCATCATACTACAAATCAGGTATGAAATCACCCTCCAGCTAACTCAGTCTCTATTTCCCTAATGTCTCTGGTTTGAGCTAAGAGCTGATTTTCCTGAGAGTTTGTTCCATTGTTGTTGGATTGGCCCATATCCAGTTGGTTGGAGCTTTCTCAGAGGAATGACTGTGTGAAACTACAGGGTCTCCATGTAACCTGAAAATACTCAGCGTGAGAAGGGCACAATTTGCCTTTTCTCTTCTGAGATTAGAAGGATCAAACCCCAGGAAATAGGGAAAGCTCTCTAGGAGCAAGCATCCTACCCTATTCCTTTCCGTATGCCTCTCCACAAAATTTAGTATGGTGCCTTACACAAAGTAAGTGGGCAAGAAATCATATCCATTCATCATTCAGCCAGCCTTCCATCGACCATCCATCATTCATATATACATCCATCCATCTATCCATCAATTACCCATCATCCATCAATCACCCATCCATTTATCCATCCATCCACCCATCACCTATCCAGCTCCTATATTCTTACTATACAATAAGCAAAGTGGAAGGAACACATACCTTGTTTCCAGGACTTGTTCATATCCCAGTTTTCCATTCACTAACTATTTGGCTTCTAGGCTCCAAGAGGTTGAGAGAATTGCCCAAATTGGATGAGTGTCAGAAGACCTAATTTTCAGGCACGATGTGAAGAACTGCATGCCATTCTATGTCAAAGTCTTCCAGGCATTATTTGAAGCACTTGATGAATGGATAGTAATTTCCTCTCTGCTTCCTTCATGGGTGAGGCCTGGTACTTATCCTGAGAGGGACGCAGGCACACAAACAACATGGTACAATGTCCCGGGAGGCAGGACAGTGTAGATGGAGAATAAGCACTTAGGCTGTGCAGCTGGACGGGCTGTATCCCAATCCTGGCGTGAACGCTTCCCAGCTGGGTAACCATGGGCTAACTCCTTTTCTGTTGCTTTATTGTCTATTCTGTAAAGTATGGATAGTAATCACACCTATTCTGCATATTTGTAGGGGGAATTTTATAAAAGTAATCAAAATAAGTGTCTGTGCTTAGAAAAATTACTCTTGTATGTTAGGGCTTTGTAGCTGCCTTTGTCGTTTGCTGTTATTCGCTCACAAGTCGTATCCGACTCTTCGAGATCCCATGGACGGGGCTCGTCTGCCTTTGTCCCAGCACTTAGTATTTCAGTGACTGCGTTTAATTCACAAAGTTCCAATACAGGCTTTGTCGAAGCATATCCTATAGAACAGTAGTTTCTTGGGATACTGATTGGTGCCAGGTAAAAGAGAGCTCTGTGGTGACCAAATTGTCTTGAGTCACTCTAGGTCCAGTGCAGTTCAGCAGCTTTCTTCAATACAGGGCCTTTGGGATCCCTTTAAATGGAGATACAGAATGCAGCTTCACCCAAAATTTCTTGACTTCCAGTCTTTTTACCTTGAAGACTAGCATTCTGCCAGATGTCTTTTGGGAAAAGATGCTCTAGACAAATCAATGGATAACTATTTTTGAGTGTCTATGCAAGGATAGCAGAAAATAGCAGGATCTGCCCTCAATGAGCTGAGAGCCGTACTTGAGGGAGAAGAGTTGAAACACCAGCTGGGGCCCAGAAAGATTACGAAACCAATACAGTGGGTCTGATGAGGGCAACAATAGGGAGTGGTGGGGACTGTGGCAAAGAGGGATACACGTGGTCATTCTAAAGGCCGTCAGCTCAACTTCAGTCTCGCATCGCCATGTGAGAGGGCGCACTCCATGTTGGCAGGTCTTCTAAATGTTCAAAAGAAGCCAGACGTCTGGGTTTTTATGTGAAATTGCCCCAATTTTTAAAATCCTGGCAAACATTACATATGATGAACAAAGCATACCTATGAACCAAATTTATCCCATGCAGCACCAATTTGTAATTTTTGCTCTAAGCTCTGAGTTCCTAGCCAGGGGTGATTTTGGCCCCCTTGGGAATAACTTGACAAAGCCTCGAGACATTGTTGGTTGTCATGAACAGATGTCTAAGGGGCAGAGGGTAAGGATGCTGCTAAATATGCTACAAGGCACAGAACTGCCCCTCAAATAAAGAATTATTCAGCCAGCTTGCTCTAAATCGTGAATCTTTAGACCCCGCGAGTGAGGCAGCCCATGGTTTGACTTGCTGCCTGTGTGACTTTGGAAATGTCCTTGTTCCTGTTGGTAAAAGAAGATACTTGGATTAATTGATGCTCAAGGGACTTTCTAGCCCAGGGGACCGAGGTCGCATCAGTCATCAATGTTGGCAGTGGCCTGGCACACGGGCTCTCTCTGCAGAGACATTGATCAGAAATGATAGCTCCCAAAATGACACACACTGGGGGACTGTTCCCAGCCTGGAATACTGTTTGTCCTTTTGATGAGTTCAGAAGCCCGTTTCCTGCAGGTCTCACTCCAGACACTTGAGTAAATTGGAAGCTGATTTTAGAAGGCTGCTAAATCATCCTGGGCAATTTTGTTGTAGAGACCGCTCATATTTTATTGAAGGAAAAAAAAAAATCAAAGGACACACTTTAATTTAATATACCACTGCCTTTCCAAATAAAGATAGTCCAGTGGATATTGATTTGGGGTTTTGGCATCTCGTGAGCCTGCTTATCCAGTTGGTTATCAAGAGCAAAGTTTTTTGGTTCTTTGTTTTTATCTTGAGGGTTTAATTCAATCAAGCCTGCAGTGGAATTGAGGCAGGCTGCAGGATGAGTTTCTGGGCACGGGAGTTGGATGCTTTGACCAGGATAAGCAGTGATGGATGGGGGATGGGACAGAGTCAATGAAAGTAATGAAGGCTGGAGTCTCCAACAATACACTCAGCACATTAATGCTAAAGTCCGCTCTGACCCTATCTCCAGACTCTGAGTCAGCCACTGCGCAGTCTGCCTGGTGTGACATCATCCCTCCTTCCCACAAGACACTGCAGGGTTTCTCGAAGAAATAAATTACTAGGGAAAAAGGGCTTTCTGCGTCTCTGGAGAGGCAGAGGCTGGAATATTGTTTAGGGCCTCCTGGACCCTGACCCTATTTCCCATGATCCTGAGAGAGGAAGTTGTGACCTTTGATGGTGCTGAACTTCAGAAACCAGGGGAGCCAAGTGTTTGCAACATTTTATTTAACAGCAATGCATGGAGATTGTTAGAGTAGGTCTTTTGGAAGGATGATATGAGCTTGAGGATACAAGAGCAGTGGTCAAGCCAACCCCCACCCCCTCGCTGTGATGGATAGCGTCATCTGCAGCCCTGCCTTCTGTTGGGGGTTCTGGGGGACAGAGGAACTGCACCAAACGTGCTCCCTCTAACCCTTCTCTGGGTGTCAATCACTCTTCCAATAACTTCCTGCCTCCTTAGCCTATTTCCTATAGGAAATCAATCTAATTGTATGGCAGGCATAAGAGCGAACACACAGAACCCTGGCCCGTCCCTAACACACTTGATGTGCAGGTCAAGGCACAGTGCTGACTGCTGTGCAGGCGTCTTGGTTATGCTTTCCCCTGACACAGACTCTTGACCCTAGATTTTGATCCAAGCAGTTTATTTGGGGGAAGAACCCAGGAAACACTGGTAATGGAGTTGGGAGGGTTAGGGACTGAGAACAAACAGAAAAATGGGTGCATTTTCAATCAAGTGACACCTGGGACTCACCCCCAAGGAGGAATTACAGAAAGCAGTGTAGAACATGCTTTTGAGTTGTTCCAAACGGGCACTGAGGAAGCTGGGGCATCTATCCACCAAGAATTTCTTGTGAGTCGCTTTCAGAAGCACCAACTTTTCAGAATGGCTGGCCTGCTCTGCTTTCAGACCAGTCAGGCTCCGAGAGGAAAAGCCCTCAGGCAGAGAGCAGCAGGTGTTCACTGCCAGCAGCTTTAGAGTGCAGAGCTAAGTGTTGAGGGCAGAGGGTGGGCAGGGCTGGCAGCTGCTGTAGCATATTGATTTAAATTGTTATTATCATCCTACCACTTACATGAATGCAAGCCAGCTGTAATATCCTTATGCCTACAGCTGTTATAAACAACTCCATAAAAGCCAAATATGCTTACATATTATATCTTTAAGCAGTAAAAAGCAATATAAATCAAAATGATGACAGTAACTTTGCGTGATGGGTGGTGGTGTTTGGTCAACTAAAGTCAAGCTTTGCAATACAAATGTGATCCTGATTGCCAAAGCACAGGTTGTTTTGAATCCAGAATTCTAGTTCAGTACAGTTCAGTTGCTCAGTCGTGTCTGACTCTTTGTGACCCCATGGACTGCAGCACACCAGGCTTCCCTGTCCATCACCAACTCCCAGACCTTGCTCAGACTCATGTCCATCAGGACAGTGATGCCATTCAACCATCTCATCCTCTGGCATCCCCTTCTCCTCCTGACTTCAATCTTTTCCAGCATCAGGGTCTTTTCCAATAAGTCAGTTCTTCACATCAGTGGCCAGAGTATTGGAGCTTCAGCTTCAGCATCAGTCTTTCTAGTGAATATTCAGGACTGATCTCCTTTAGGATTGACTGGTTTGATCTCCTTGCAGTCCAAGGGACTCTAAACTCCAGTTACATCTTGCAATAACTAGAGTTTCCCTCCAACTTTTCTAAATTCTAGTTGCTACAAAAAGTCAGCCCTGCAGTGATGAGGTCATCTGGCCTACGCAGGACATGAGTGCAGTATTTTATGTTGTCAAAACTTGAAACTGATTTAACCTAGAAAGGAAAGGGATTATTTGGAGGGTGTTGGGATGCTCACAGGGTCCCTGGGGAGGGTGCAGAACCATGCAGGATGGTAAGCAGCCAGGACCCCAGCTGACAACATGCTACAGAATCTGTCTGGTGAGGGCACTGCTCTGGCCATTTCTGCTAAATGCTTGTGTAAACATTACCACCAGCAGAGGTTGGGTACCAGTGCCACTCCACCACGCTGTTGCCACTAAAATCTCGACCTTGCTGCCACTTCTCCAGCCAGCCATCACCTGAATCGAATCTCTGCTACCTTGCTTCAGAGCCCAGGTGGGGCATGAGTCTGATTGGTGGCTTGGACCCTGAGCGTGCACCCTCACTGGGAAGGCACCTGGTAAAGCAAACATCAGGTTCTAGAGTGGGACTCAAGGTTTGCCCACTTCCAGGTTCAAGGTGGGGGTATACCCCAGACACAGGAAGAAAGTTCAGGTGCTAGGCAGCTAAAAAAGCGTGACTGGTGTCCACCCAGCTTCCCTGGTGGCTCAGCGGCAAAGAACCCGCCTGCCAATGCGGGAGACACAGGAGATGCCGTTTGGATCCCTAGGTGGGGAAGGTCTCCTGGAGCAGGAAATGGCAACCTAGTCCAGTATTCTTGCTGGGAGAATGCCATGGACAGAGGGGCCTGGCGGGCTGCAGCCCAGGGGGCTGCACAGAGTCGGACACGACCGAGCCCCTAAGCAGTGAGCACTACAGTTTTTTCTTTTCCTTTTCTGATTTGTTATTCAGTCGCCCAGTCGTGTCCAGCTCTTTGCAGCCCGTGGGCTGCAGCACACCAGGCCTCTGTGTCCCTCACCATCTCCCGAAGTCTGCCCGAGTCCATGTCCATTGCATCAGTGATCCCATCCAGCCATCTCATCCTCTGATGCCCTCTTCTTCTTCTGCCCTCAACCTTTCCCAGCATCAAGGACTTTTCCAATAAGTCGTCTGTTTGCATCAGACGACCAAAATACTGGAGTTTCAGCTTCAACATCAGTCCTTCCAACGAGAACTCAGGGTTGATTTCTTTTTAGACTGACTTGACAGCAAGGAGATCAAACCTGTCAGTCTTAAAATTAACATGTCACAATTAGAGAGGCTGAAGAAAAGCTTGGTGAGCTGGTCACAGTCCACTGAAAGCATTCCAAAAGATTATCAAAGTGGTCAAACTGTTAAACACTGCTTTAACATTCCCAAAACAGAGAAATGCAAAGTGCTCACTACATCAGGGCAATATAGTCTCAACTCTGCACCTGTTACTATATATCATTCTAGAAGGAAAGGGTTAGATCTTATTTTTTCTCTGTGGATAAGGATAGACATTGGCTATATTCACTCAAAACTTAGATATAGTTCCATGTATTTTGGTATCTGCTATTCCTGCTAAAAGTTTAGGAAGTTTATTATCTTAGTGATTTTAAAAAATGTTTTTTGAATTAGGCATGAAACTTCTAATCCAATTCTGAGAATATAAAGAAATACTTTGTTGTGAAAAAAAAAAGGCAATTAACATGTGATACAGCATTACTAACTAAATTACATATTTCATTTAAATTTCACAAAATTTTATGCTGGTGTCCATTATTTGTTTTCATACCTTGCTCAAGACTCCACATTGTATTTAATTGGGTTAAGCAGCTTCAAATTCTGGTATGCAACAAATTTGCTGCATGCAACAATTTCTGGTAAATTCTCTTTTCATTTTTATTCTATTACAAATATTTTCTAATTTTCCTTGTTATGCCTCCTTAGATACACTCTTCATTTAAAAGTGGACAATCAATTTCCAAATACATGGGATTTTTAAAAAATATCTTTGATATTAATTTCTCATTTAAATGCTTTTTTCTCTGCAATCACACACACACACACACACACACACACACACACAAAAGAATAGGCATTGACTAAAAGAGGGAAAGGAGGTGGCAAGGGAAAGGGTAAGGAAACAACTTGCATTAGGTGTTAAGCTCTTAAACATGAGTAGATTGGGGCATTGAGTTAGAAGGCACCATTTGGCTCTTTCTCCTTGGAGAAGTGCAGTTTCTAGGACAGAACAGAAGAGAATCCCACATCAAGTGGGACTAAGAAAAGGTATTCTGAAGCTCAGCTATGTTTTGAAGAAATATCCATGAGTGTAAAACCAAAGCACTTATAAGAATCCCAAATATTCTGGGGAAAAATGTGCTGAAGGGAACACTCAAGGGTAACTTGGCTCTCCACAGTCTTTGCCCTGGAAATGAAACTCAAAGGAAATCTCCTCCTCAAGACCCCTTGAGAAGTAGCTTTGGATAACTTCGGCTAACACCTTAGAGCTTCTGCAGGGTAGTGGGGATAAAGTTTTGTTATTTTTTATAAAACATCCTAGGGTCCCGGGTAAATTTACTTTACCAACTTTCTCTAATTATGTAAAAATAAAATTATTCCCTTGACGAGAGTACTGGAAACAGATGGGCTGCATAGCCTATCCAAGATTCTTCCATCTGTGCTTTTGGGCAGCTGGGCATTCACTTGGGGTTTCACGGAAAGGCATATGCTCAGAAATGAGAGGCGTTTTCAGATAAACACAGCTCACATGAGAAGACTGTCCCTACTCATGGAAAAGGCCCAAGACAGACAATCTGGACAGGGCAGTGATTTATTTAGGATTATTCCAATTGGTAAGCCAGAAGCATTTAATTTTAAATACAAATTTAAATGCGGACATCCTTTCTTTGGCCAGTAAACTTGAAAAGTGTGTTTGTGTGTGTGTGTCTTTGAATGCTGCGCAAGCCAGTGTGCCTTGGGAATGAGGGCCCTCTAGATGTGATAAGGACCATGACTAACCCACACACCAAGTGCAGACACCACCGGCAGGCCCTGGGTTAGGGTGGGGCGAGCGGGCCGAGCTCTGCAAAGGCAGGGATGGATCTGGTCTTTACCAAGATATCGACATTTCAGTTATTGTGGACGTTTGTGTTCGTCATGATGTCTAGAGATAATGTACTGGAATATTCTTTCCCTTGATTACTTTGCCATCTCCTGAAATCTTGTATCTGAGGTGGGTGCCTCCCTCCCTTGACCCTAGCGCTGGCTTACCTACAGCGAGGTTTCCCAAGGTTTCACACGATGTCATTTTAGGTGGTCCATTGCTGTGACATTAAATAACACTAGCCTTTCACGACTGAAGCGACTTAGCAGCAGCAGCAGCCTTTCATGAGAAAGGGATTTTTTTTTTCCTTTTCTGATTTTTCCCCAAACCTTTTGGCCAAGTTAAGTGGAAAGTGAAAGGTCAGGTGCCAGGAAGAATTTGATACTTTTCTAACGCTTGCTAATCTTTTAACAGTAAGCGATTAGACTTTGGGCTCAAGTAACTGGAGGTGTGCTAGTATCTTCTATTTGCCCTGTGTGTCCACTCTCCTTTTCTTTCTAAGTGGGTGCCTCCTTCCCTTGACCCAGTGCTGGCTTACCTATAGCGAGGTTTCCCAAGGTTTATGTAGGTCTCACACGATGTCATTTTAGGTGGTCCATTGCCGTGACATTAAATAACATTAGCCTTTCATGACTGAAGTGACTTCACAGCAGCAGCAGCAGCCTTTCATGAGAAAGGGATTTTTTTTCCCCTTTCTCATTTTTCCCCAAACCTTTTGACCAAGTTAAGTGGAAAATGAAAGGTCAGGTGCCAGCAAGAATTTGATACTTTTCTAACATTTGCTAATCTTTTAACAGTAAGCAATTAGACTTTGGGCTCAAGTAACTGGAGGTGTGCTAGTATCTTCTATTTGCCCTGTGTGTCCACTCTCCTTTTCTTTCTACCAAAGCTCTGTGCCCTGGGAGGCTGATCTTCATGGAAACCATTGGAAGACATACCAGACTTACTTGATTATTAGTTTCTAATAATGGGAAACGCCAGCAGGTGATGGGAAGCCTGGAGGAGGAGAGATGCTCCGGATCCTTGCTCCCCAGCCCCTTCCCTGCCCCGGCCATGATGCACAGAAGCCCCAGCTCTCTCCAGGCAGCCTTCCTTCTGCAGACCTCGCCCTCCCTGTGTGTTTCAGCAACTGCTTCTCCTCCTCCTTCCCTCCTAATGGGAGGGTTGCCAGAAAAATACAGGATGTCCAGGTAATTTGAATTTCAGAGCGCAACAAACAATTTCAGTTCAAATAGATACCAAGTATTGCCTTAGGTAGAGTTATATTAAAAATTATTTGCTATTTTCTGAAAATTGCTGTTCTTCAGTTGCTAAGTTGTATCAACTCTTTGTGACCCCATGGACTGCAGCACGCCAGGTTTCCTTGTCCTTCACTATCTTCCAGAGTTTGCTCAAATTCATGTCCATTGAGTCAGTGATGCCATCCAACCATCTCATCCTCTGTCATCCCCTTCTCCCCCTGCCCTCAGTCTTTCCCAACATCAGGATCTTTTCCAGTGAGTCAGCTCTTTGCATCAAGTGGCCAAAGTATTGGAGCTTCAGCTTCAGCAGTAGTCCTTTCAATGAGTATTCAAGGTGGATTTCCTTTAAATTGACTGGTTTGATCTCCTTGCAGTCCAAGGGACTCTCAAGAGTCTTCTCCAGCACCATAATTTGAAAGCGTCAATTCTTTAGTGCTCAGCTTTCTTTATAGTCCAACTCTCACATCCATACATGACTACTGGAAAAACCATAGCTTTGACCATACGGACCTCTGTCATCAAATTATTTCTTGTTTTTACTGGACATTCTATACTTTTGACTTCGCATCAGGTGGCCAAAGTATTGAAGCTTCAGCTTCAGCAGTAGTCCTTTCAATGAGTATTCAAGGTGGATTTCCTTTAAATTGACTGGTTTGATCTCCTTGCAGTCCAAGGGACTTTCAAGAGTCTTCTCCAGCCCATAATTTGAAAGCGTCTATTCTTTAGTGCTCAGCTTTCTTTATAGTCCAACTCTCACATCCATACATGACTACTGGAAAAACCATAGCTTTGACCATACGGACCTCTGTCATCAAATTATTTCTTGTTTTTACTGGACATTCTATACTTTTGTTGGCTAAATGTACTAACCCTACCCTAGAGGGTCCTTGCTCTCAGCTCTTGCAGCCCCTTGTTAGCTTCCCATAACCCTGCCCACATCTTTGTTAGCAGCTTCTCCAGTAAACTCTCCTCAGTGTCCCCATTGGAGGGTGTCCTCTGTCTTCTGATGAGCCCTGCGCTCAGCCTGGTAAACGCTGCTCTCTGGCTGGAGTGTGATACCCCCGTTCTGTCTCTCGCTTTGACTTTACCCTCTCTTGGCAGCAAGTGCCATTGGTATTCCTTTCATGGCAGTGAAATATACTTTCCCTTTAAGATAAGCGTATTTCAGTTTGCAAATGGGAAACAGCAAGGACAAAAAACAACACAGAGCTGGTACACAAGTTGGCTGGCTTTAGAGAAAACACTCCGCGCTGAAAAGCCTGGTGCCTGGACTCAGACCAGCTCTAGTTGGAACTGTAGCAACACGGGTTGTTGAGAAGATGAGATGAGACCAGGAATGCAAAGGCCTGGGCTGGGTGTGGGGACAATGCCGTATTTACATGCCAGGAAGGTGCACACCATCAGCCTCCCAGAGACGTCAAGCGACTCAGCCATGGGCACAGAGCAAGCGGGGGGACGTCTGAGAGCAGAGGGCAGGCCCCTGGCCCCCGGCCCAGTGTGACCAGAGGACCAGCGGCCCGGCTGCGCTGTGTGCGGAGGAAACGCCGCGTCAGCTTTGACCCCGCTCATCACTCTGCAGTCTGTCTGGTGAGAGCAGTCTGACTTCATGACTCTGGGTTTTTGGATTGCTGGAGTGAACGCCTTTAAGTCTGGCCAAGTGGCTGTTTCAGAGGGAGATGCTGAAGACCCATTTTTCCCCCTTGGGTTTAGAGAAGGAAAGATGACCTCATTCACTAGTGAATGAATGAATGAGTGGATGGGTGGATGGATGAATTCACAGAAATGAGAGGGGAGTGTCGACCTGCCAAACTGTTTGCAGTGCCCTGTCCTCCTGTCTCCGGAACATTCCCCAACCAGCTTTAGCTGAAACTCTGTGGCATCTTCTCCCCTCCTGGAACCTACCGTAGGAGGCTAGATCTGGCCTGATCTTGGTTTGCCTGGGCTTCCTTGGTGGCTCAGATGGTAAAGAATCCGCCTGCCATGTGGGAGAGCTGGGTTCAATCCCTGGGTTGGGATGATCCCCTGGAGGAGGGAAAGGCTACCCACTCCAGTGTTCTTGCCTGGAGAATCCCATGGACAGAGGAGCCTGGCAGGCTACAGTCCATGGTGTCACACAGAGTCAGACACAACTGAGTGACTAAGCGCAGCACAGCACAAATACCAGCCAGGAGCCTACTAGGCGCAAAGCGCATTGTAAGGCAGAGACTGAGCCCCCAAGAGTGGACAGGAAATAATGAGGGTTTCCCTGTTCCCCAGCCCCGGACAGGGAGGGCAGCTATAAGCCACTCCTCGTACCTGGCAGCACTAGGGGCTCCACACCTCCTCTCCTTCCACCCTCACCATCTTCCGAGCCCTGAGATGCTGGAAAAGCCTCCGATGGCGCTGGCGTCCTCACGTGTGTACTGGGGAAAGCCCCCACCCGCACGGCTGGCGGCTAGTGTTGCCTTCACGCCCAGCTCTGGAGGCTGAGACTTAGTTGGTGTCTTGCTCACATGTGCCACATGCTATGTGCTGTGATTTCCTCAAATCAGGATTAAACCCAGACCCCAGGTTGCATCCCATCAGAGCCCTGTGGAATGGTGGTAAAGAGATTTGCTCATAAAGCTGGAAAGAGGCAGAGTGAGATTTGAAGCTACACTTTGTTTCTTACACAATTATATTTCTTAAGGAATGTAGGGTGTTAACATCTGGGCACCTATGTTTCTGTTGCACTGAGTTCAAGTACCCGAAAAGTGCTATAGGACAAAAGAGAGAGAAAGGGGGAGAATGAGAGAGAAAGAGAGAACGACAGAAAGATCTCCGGAGGTAAGGCAGCCCTGAAGGCCGGCCAGGAGTAGGGTGGGCCGATTGCGTGGAGCTGACGTTGCAGGGGAAGGGCATTTCAGGGGACAAGGATGGCGATGGGGGGACAGCACAGGACACGGTCGTGTCTGGTGCGTCCTCTGCACACTGCTCTCACCCGGCCCTGTTGGCAGACTTCCTGGTGTGTGTCCACCTGGGGCACAAGAATCTTCTCTGCAGAGATCTCCCTTCTGGTACTGGACTGTGATATTTCTCAGTTCACAGCCACCTGCCACACATGTCTTCTGCCCCTCTGTCCTCCAGTTTGCAAGACACAGAGCTCACTGGGGGAGCTAAGAGCAGGTAGAAGGCGCATGAATAGAGGGACAAACAACTCCCAGCCAGGAAACACTTGTATCTGATATCCATTCTATCTTTCCTGGTGAGCGGTGATGGGAACGGATGTCCAGGGCCCAGCATGGACATCCTCTGTGACCCTGGAAGGGACGAGCCCCTCCTTGCAGGGCACGGGTCGGCCAGGTAACCAGACAGTGCTATTTCCTTTACTGGAAAGAAACAAAATTCTTTTTTTTTGCAAAAATCTGTTGTATTAGACCCTGTTTTTTGAAGCTAGGAACATCCTGATTTTCCTATTTGTCTTCTTTGATGAAAGGACAAACCTAAAAGCTTTGCATTTTTACATCTTCTTTGCAGCATGGGTCTTTCAAAAGTGGGAAATAAGAAGTAATATTTGCACGGTTTCCAAAGGGACTTAGCACTTTTGACCCTTCATGTAGCTAACTGGAGGGACAGATGTTCACTGGCGTCAGCGAGTCACTGAGCCCTGGGTACAGCTGAGTGATCTGAGGCTGGAGTTGGTTAGTAGGAGTCGGGGATGAGGGCTGAGCAAATGCAAAGCTTCCTGTGTTTGAGTCAGCACGTGTCCCGTTCTATCCTGCTGTCTCTGGTGCTGTTTCTCCCTGCTTAAATTATTGCTCAGTCGCTAAGTCGTGTCTGACTCTTTGCTCTTCACAGTCTCTGGGAGCTTGCTCAAACTCATGCCCATCGAGTCAGTGATGCCATCCAACCATCTCATCCTCTGTCACCCCCTTCTCATCTTGCCCTCAATCTTTCCCAGCATCAGGATCTTTTCCAGTGAGTTGGCTTTTCACATCAGGTGACCAAAGTATTACATTAGAAAGCACATAACCCTTCCACTTAGTGCAATGGTGACTGTGTCATTGGGGCTTAAAAGGTATTGGCTAGTGATGTTGGCTAGCGACTTCCCTGGTGGTCCAGTGGTTAAGACTGCCTTCCAGTGCAGGGGGTGTGGGTTTGATCCTGGTTGGGGGGCTTGAGGCCAAAACATCAAAACATAAAACAGAAGCAATATTATAACAAATTCAATTAAGACTTCAAAAGCGAGCCACATTAAAAAAGATCTTTAAGAAAGCAAAAAAGATGTTGGCTATATAATTTCTTAAGTCATTGCTGCAGCTGGCATCATCTCTTCTCTGCTGCACTCAGGCATCTGGCCCAGTGGCAGAGGCTCTGTGACTTGGGATGCGGCATGATGGAAGGATGTGGAGTTTGCAGCTGACTGGGGTTCATGCTGCCTTGGGTGTGTTGCTTAAGTCACTTCACCCTTGATTGTTTTGCTAGAATGATGGGACAACCAGATTCTCCATTTAGTCTTAAACTGCACATCACTAAATCAATTTAGAGTGTGATGACCAACATTTTAAAAATGAAATAAAGCAGAGCAGAACGGAACAGAAAATGCATTGGCGCTCTACACTCAGTGTGTACTGTGATGGAATGGCCCCCACATATATGGATACCATGCACTGCAACATAAAATGAATTCCTTGCTGTGGGTGAGATTCAGTAGTCTCAAAAACTCCGCTGTAAAGATTAGACATAGTTAAGATAAGGCAAGCCTACCCATGTAGTAAGTGGTCAAATGATCGTTGTGACCAGCTGCCTCTTTGTCCCCTCCGTGTCCGGGAAGCCAGGAAAGTCCATGGGCAATCGTCCATTGATCTCAGAGTACCAGAGGACAGCTCAGGTGGCTAAGGCCGTGCTCCTTAATCCTGCTGACTGTCAGAACTGCCTGGAGATGCCCATTCCAAAGGCAGATGACTAAGCTCCGCATGAACCTTCTGAATCTGCCAGGCTTGTCTAAGGAGTCAAGCCTTCCAGGCATGCTATGCCCAGAGCTCTCTTTGCCATTTCATACCTGGTGTCTCCTCCCTGGTTACAAAGGATTGAAACAGCAGCTCGTGTGTTGATGATCACTGAACAGCTGTGCCCCAGCTCAGACCAGAGTGGCATCTGATTGGAACAAAACACCTTGTTTTTCTAGGTCCCTTTTTCTCCAGAAGTTCAAGCGTGAAGCTGCACGAAAGGGATGATAAGCAGAAATATATTGAAACACCTACAATGAACTGAGAAGTTAATTTAATTGTGCTGAGCTTTTGCAAAATAGCCTCAACACTGTTGCCAGAATGCCATTTCTTCAATGATGCTCTGATCTTCTCAGTCCAGATTTTTAACCCTTTAACAATTGCCTGCACTCTACAGGATGGACACCCATTTTCTTGGTGAGACACTCAGAACCCTTCCTGATGCGATCCTCATCGACTGGTTTCAGACTGGTTTTAGACTGGTTTTCAGACTGGTTTTAGACTCTAGTTCCCCTAACACGGACAGCTCCTTGAATAGGTTTTGTTGTTTTATGTCTCCAAGCCTGTTCAGATGCTGTTCCCTCTGCTTAGAATGTCTCTTCCCATCTCAATCACCGGCTGAATCGGAATTTCTATTCAGTTCTCTTACTGTGGACTCATTTACCTCTTTTGTGAAAATTTCAAGGTTAATTACCTGTTATATGAACCTGAGGGATATGTCCATAAATACTCAGTTATAATATATTATAGTCTGTTTCTTTGCCCCCATCTACTAATGGGGGCATCTACTGATTATAATATTCACTAAAGGAATAAAAATGTTAACCAACTTTTATTATTAAGACCTATTAAGTGCCAAATTAGAGACTCAGGTATAGTGGCCTGCACTCTGGGCCTCCCAAATATCCACACCCTAACCCCGCAACTGTGAATATCACCTTATATGGCAAAAGGAACTTTGCATATGTGAGTATGTGATGGATCTTCAGATTATAACCCAGAGAATCCTGGACTGTCTGGCTGAGTCTCAAATGTAAACAAAGGTCCTTATAAAGAGGCAGCGGAGAGAGACACGAGGCCACATGGAGCTGAAGCAAGGTGCTGCTGATAGTCCTGGAGGTGGAGGAGGATGCCACCGGCTAAGGAATGCGGCTCTAGAAGCTGGGAAAGGCGACAGAACAGAGCCTCCCTAGTCGGCCTTGGCCCTGCCAGCGGTCTAGTTTCAGCCCCGGAGAAACCCCTTTCCGACTTCTCGCTTGCAGAAGCTCTAGAGACTAAATCGGTGCTGCTTTAAGCCACTGAATTTGTGATAACTTGTTCCAGCAGCAATAAGAGTCTCATCCATCATCTGCCATGTATTATGGGAGAGAAATTTCAGATGGTAATTACAGGGGAAGAGTGAACCAGAGCAGGGCTGCTCAAACTTTGGTACGAGAATCACCAGGAATGGCTACAGTGCAGACTCTCATTCACTGAGTCTGGGGATGGATCTGAAATTCCACATTTCTCACAAGCTCCAGAGTGAGGACCATGCTGCTTATCCAGGGACCACATTTTGAGTAACAGTGGACTAGAGAGCAGGGGGTGAACACAAACCAGACCGGTCAGAATGAAGACTCTTAGATAGCCAGCTGTGGACACAGAGTTCTGGAGACAGGAATCTGTTGGGCACGAGTCTGTGCTAAGATGGCCCCAAATAGGAATGAGACCTGCCTTTATCACTTAGGGTCCTCTTGGTGGGGAGTTTGGAGGTCGCTCACTCTCAGTGCCTCTGTTACTTCCAACAACCTTGCAGAACAGACACGATAATGCTCCTCTGACAGATGAGTGCATGAGGGATTACAGGATTAAAGGACGTTGGCCCACCCACCAGGGATGAGAGGTGATGGGTCAGAAGTCTCTAACTCCCAAATAAGTAGGGTTTTTCCCTACTTTTCTCCCCCACTTTTTCTCAATAGTCAATAATATACAGATGTGATGGCGAGCCGCAAATCCCCCGAGGAAATATGCTCATGTTACAGGGATTGATATTGGATTTGCCAAGATCCAGGCTGAGGTGGAACCGGAGCTTTTGCCAAGGCATCCTCTTAGGTAAAGAGGCAGTCCAAGTGCTGAGTGGGCAGAGTCCTGCACAGGGCAGGGGGTAAGGGGTGAAAAAATACAAGGCGTCCTGTTTCATTTGGTGGGTGGAGGAGAAATTGGAAGATAAATTTGGTGGCTGGCTGGCCCACACCCAGCCCTTAAAGAGGGTTGTCCCCAGAGGTCAGATCAGAGAAGCCAAGGGCATTTAGCAAACTCAAGAAATGGGAACGGGGTTGAAACATGAAGAGAAATTGCAGATCCAGAGCCAGAATGGAACAGAAATGGTATCAGGAGCCAAGCTGGGGTCACAGAGGGAAACCATGTCCCTCACCCCTCATCAGGCCTGTGGCTGGCTTGGGGGGGGTCTCCTCACCGGCACACAGGAAAACAGTTATACCAATGCTGTAGGTGTGGTGATAATCAGAACTAACTTACATGAAGCTCCATCATTCTCAAGGCATCACAGAAATGACTGATTCCTTCAAACAGTCAAGATGTCTGTGGTTGGTCTTAATGTGCTGTTGATTCTATAGGCCCAGATGGAAGAGAATGACCTAACGTATGAGTTTCTCGCAAGTTCTGAATAGCCAAGTCCCGTATTAGCAAGCTTTTCTTGCCATTGTTTTTGTATTGCTCTACGGCACAAAACATATGGAAGTTCTTGAATTTTTCCCAAATTACTCAAGATCATTAGAGGCTCAGAGTTGAAAGGAGAGAGTACATCAGAACAAAGAAGTTTTAATTTTGTGGTGACACCATTTACTCCTGGCTGGTATTTATGTAATGCACAATACAAAAAGGGCTTCCTAATTCCTCCTGCACCCACCTCCTTAGTCTACTATCTAGGCCTTGTGCCTTAATCCCAAAGGCTACTTTTTCTTGCCTGGGCAGCAGATTTTATAGATTCTAGAGGGCACTCAGTTCAGTTCAGTCGCTCAGTCATGTCCGACTCTGCGATCCCATGAATCGCAGCACGCCAGGCCTCCCTGTCCATCACCAACTCCCGGAGTTCACTCAGACTCACGTCCATCGAGTCAGTGCTAGTGGAGGATAATTGTATTGTTGGCATTAGGGAGACAGTATTGTGGATGGCAACCCATACCAGAATTTCTTGCCTGGAGAATCCCATGGACAGAGGAGCTGGCGGGCTACAGTCCATAGGGTCACAAAGAGTCAGACATGGCTGAAGCAACTTGGCACACATGCATGCACATTGTGGATTTCTAAGAAAAATATGTTTTACAAATAGAAGTAGATCGAGCTCCAGCTTTACTTGAAGAAATGGTTGATCTTCTCTGGGTTTGTTGTAAATCTGTAAAGTAAATCTGTAAAGTGGGGCTGGAAATAGCATCAATCTACCTTCTAGTCTTTGTGAGGGTTTTATAGGAAAATGCTAGAAGAGCATATAGATCAGGTTCAGTAAACTTTCTTCTATAGAGGGTCAGAGAATAAATATTTGGGGGCTTTGTAGATCACAGGTGTCTGTGGCAATACTCAGCTCTATCAGTGTAGAGCCAAAGTGGCCACAGGCCATTATTTATGTAAATAAATGGGCATGGCTGGTGTTCTAATAAACCTTTATTGACAAAAATAAGCCTTGGGCCATAGTTTGTAATTCTATGCTTTAGAACAATACCAGTAAGTCTTTAAAAGTGGTAATAGCAATTCGGATTCTTTGCTATCACCATTAGGAGCCTCATTATATAGACCTAATCCTTACTCTTTCAGCTACCAGTTCTCCAAAATTGGGGCTGATCTCATTCATTTTTATCCTCTTTGGAGTAGTTGTTGTAATAGAAGTGCTAGGAGGGAGAGGGGCATTCCTCCTTTAGGCTTTAAATCTGACAACAGAACCCTATAATCCAACTATTTTGTGTATTGTATGTATATTAGTCGCTCAGTCGTGTCTGACTATTTGCAAATCCATGGACTGTAGCCCGTCAGATTTCGCTGTCCATGGAATTCTCCAGGCAAGAACACTGGAGTGGGTTGCCATTTCTTTCTCTAGGGGATTTTCCCGATCGAACCCAGGTCTCCTGCATTGCAGGCAGTAGCTTTACCCTCTGAGCTACTAGGGAAGCTAGTTTTGTGTATTTCTTTTAAAAAATATGTTGGCCCCTTCATGATTTTTAGTGATTAAATCTTAGAGAAACTGAGAATAAATTGAGAAATAAATAACAGACAGCATAGTTCATTTCTCATAATAGCACAGCCAAGAATCAATGGAGAGCTGGAGAAGGGAAATTTTATACAGAACAATTTACAGCAAAGTATGAGCAAATCAAGATAATCTAATTGTTTACTTTTGATTGTCCCTGAGGGCCGAGTACTTACAGCCAAGAGAATTTATCTGAAGAGTTTAGTCCTAGAAACACAACATTTTGGGGCCTACTAGCAGAGCACAAGCATTAATTTCACAGTGTCGCATGCCCTCTGAACATCAGTGGCCTTATGTTCCAGAGAAAAAGTTCATCAGGGAGCTTATCTGCTGATATGTTATTAGCTGGAAGTCAAAATTAATGAATTTTGTCAGATTGCTTCGAGTAGAGATAGAAAAGGATAGAATTTTCTGGCAGTCAATTTCCACTCAATCATCTGCTTAGCATTTTTTTCTTAATGTTACTCCTAGGGATCTTCTGAACTTAACACTGCCTGGAATTCTCCGGGCACACAATTGAACAGTAGTGTATTTTCCCCTACTTCCATAATATCCTTTGGTGAAGGTGGTGAAGGTGAAGTCGCTCAGTCGTGTCCGACTCTTTGCGACCCCATGGACTGTAACCTACTAGGCTTCTCCGTCCATGGGATTCTCCAGGCAAGAATACTGGAGTGGATTGCCATTTCCTTTCCAAGGGATCTTCCCGACCCAGGGATCGAACCCGGGTCTCCCGCATTGGAGGCAGACGCTTTAACCTCTGAGCCACCAGGGAAATATCTAAAAATTTGCTGCCCAAACAAGAAAATCAGTACTGGGATCTGTGACAAGAACCTCCAAAGAAGTACTTGGGGCAAGGCAAAGATCTTGGTCATTAATGCATTTGAGTTAGGGTTCCTTTGGTTATAAGACTTGGGGCCCCAATTCAGACTAGCTTAAGCAAAAATAATTATATGAACAAATGTAACTGGGACACTCAGTAATGGCTGATGGCCAAGGGCGATAGGAACTCATGCTGGGCAGATCACAAGTCCAGCTACTGCAGAGCCCGACCATGATAAACACGATTTCTCTCCCCTTGGACTTTCATGAGAAATTTGATGGAGAACCAGGAATCACTTCTGCCATGGAGATCCTCATTCAAATAGCCATGGGTTCTTAGAAAAGCATTGAACATCACCAAATATCCTGCCTCCTGGGGTACAACATGGATAACTGGTCCAGTGTTGCATACAGGATTGTTGTGTATTCAGTCCCGAAGTCATGTCTGACTCCTTGCAGCCCCATGGATTGCAACACACCAGGCTTCCCCGTCCTTCACTATGTCCCAGAGTTTGCTCAACTCATGTCCATTGAGTTGGTGATGCCATCCAAGCATCTCATCCCCTGTTGCCCTCTTCTCCTCCTGCCTTCAATCTTTCCCAGCATCAGGGTCTTTTCAAATGAGTCAGTTCTTCACGTCAGGTGGCCAAAGTATTGGAGCCTCAGCGTCAGTATCAGTCCTTCCAATGAATATTCAGAGTTGATTTCCTTCAGGATTGACTCGTTTGATCTCCTTGCTGTCCAAGAGACTCTCAAGTGTCTTCTCTAGCAGCACAATTCGAAAACATCAGTTCTTTGGCGCTCAGCCTTCTTTATGGTCCAACTCTCACATCTGTACATGACTACTGGAAAAACCATAGCTTTGACTATACGGACCTTTGTCAGCAAAGTGTGTCTCTGCTTTTTAATATGCTGTCTAGGTTTGTCATAACTTTCTTTCCAAGGAGCAAGTATCTTTTAATTTCATGGCTGTGGTCACTGTCCGTAGTGACTTTGGAGCCCAAGAAAATAAAATCCGTCACTGCTTCCACTTTTTCCCCATCTATTTGCCATGAAGTGATGGGACTGGATACCGTGATCTTAGTCTTTTCAATGTTGAGTTTCAAGTCAGCTTAAAACAACATAGGATTGAAAGGACAACTGAACAGAAGCAGCCTGAAAGCACTGTAAAGACAAGAAGACTAATGTGCTGTTTGAGTCCTCTTGGACTCAACTCATGAGATGGCTGGATGGCATCACTGACTCAGTGGACATGAGTCTGAGTGACCTCCAGGAGTTGGTGATGGACAGGGAGGCCTGGCGTGCTGCGATTCATGGGGTCACAAAGAGTCAGACACGACTGAGCGACTGAACTGAACTGAAACTCAACTCCTTCCAGGAGGACTGCATGGAAGAGAAGACCATGGGAAAATAGTTGCCTGATCATTGTGGGCAGAGGATTGAAGGTTTTCAAAATCTATGATCCCATGATAGGACTTGCTTCAGTTCAGTTCAGTTCAGTCACTCGGTCATGTCCGACTCTTTGCGACCCCATGAATCACAACACGCCAGGCCTCCTTGTCCATCAGTAACTCCCGGAATTCACTCAGACTCACGTCCGTCGAGTCCATGATGCCATCCAGCCATCTCATCCACTGTTGTCCCCTTCTCCTCCTGCTCCCAATCCCTCCCAGCATCAGAGTCTTTTCCAATGAGTCAACTCTTCGCATGAGGTGGCCAAAGTATTGGAGCTTCAGCTTTAGCATCATTCCTTCCAAAGAAATCCCAGGGCTGATCTCCTTTAGAATGGACTGGTTGGATCTTCTTGCAGTCCAAGGGACTCTCAAGAGTCTTCTCCAACACAACAGTTCAAAAGCATCAATTTTATATTAAGAATCTGTGGAATGAGAAGCAAGTGTCTTCTGCACATGAAGGTCAGACTTTTTTAGTTACTATGCATATATTTTTTTCTCAAATAATTACACACATCTGGCCCTAATTTAAATCCATATCTTCAGTTCAGGAAGCTCGTGATTGTCACATGGCTTTGAAATTTGGCATGATTACAAACTTTATTTCTCTAATCTTGGTGGACAAGTTTAGGTTTTTTTTTTTTTTAATTGGAGTGTGATTGCTTTACAATGTTGTGTTAGTTTCTGTTGTACAATGAAGTGACTCAACTGTATGTATACATATATCCCCTCCCTCTTGGACCTCCCTTCCATTCCCCACCCCACCCATCTAGGTCATCACAGAGCACTGAGCTGAGCTTCCTGTGCATTATAGCAGCTTCCTACTCAGTTCAGTTCAGTCGCTCAGTTGTGTCTGACTCTTTGCAACCCCATGGACTGCAGCATGTGAGGCCTCCCTGTTCATCACCAACTCCCAAAGTTTACTCAAACTTTTCCTGTCCATTGACTCGGTGATGCCATCCATCCAGCTCATCCTCTGGTTCCTACTGGCTACCTATATACAACAGAATATTACTCAGCCATAAAAAGGAACAGAATTGGGTCACTTGTAGAGATGTGGATGGACCTAGAGACTGTTGTACAGAGTGAAGAAAGTTAGAAAGAGCAAAACAAATATTGTATAATAGTGCCTTTATGTGGAATCTAGAAAAACGGTACAGATGAGCCTATTTCCAGGGCAGGAATAGGGATGAAGATGTAGAGAACAGACAAAGGGAATAGTTTTGTAACAGGGATATAGCAAAATCATTTAAGACAAGTAAGTGGCAAGAGCCTCAGAGCCCTTGTATGGAGGCATGCTCATGGGCACTACTGAAGTGGCAAGAGGATTAGCAGACATCACTGTTCATTTTAAGTGACGATCTCCGTTTTCAAAAATTCCAAAGAAACCTCTGGTTCTTTGTCCAATCTCAGTCTGTTCTTCTAGACTCTTTCTCTCACAGGCTGATTTTCTCCTAGGGGCCCTGAGGTTCTCCTGGCAGCTTGTCTATTCCATCAAGTTCCGACATGCGTGTACACAGCTGCATCCCATTGCTGGCACATTTCAATTTGCTTTCCCAGGACAGGGTTCAAACCCCTTGTGAATCAATGGATGAGAACAGATGCCCAAGAGAGGGAGCGGTCATAGCCCCACATATAGAAAAACTTCTTCAGCTTTTCTGAGTGTCTTGTCATTGTTTCGTTGGTAAGTCTTCTGTGACCCCCTTGGACAGCAGCCTGCCAGGCTCCTTTGTCCGTGAGATTTTCCAGGCAAGAATTCTGGAGTGGGTTGCATTCCCTTCTCCAAGTGATCTGCCTGACCCAGGGGTTGAATCCATGTTTCCTGCTTGAGAGGCAGATTCTTTACCTCTGAGCCACCGGGGAGGCCTCTGAGTGTTTTATACATGACCAATTTGTAATGCAGGTACGTAATTACAGCACATGGCTGGGATGTGGAGGGATGATGTAGGATGTGTGAGGGCTTGAGTAGGAGAGAGAACAAAAGGGGAGTGGTCTCAGAGCCGTCAGCACTCTGTGATGGCGTGCCCGTCAGCTAAGCCAATGCCTGCAAAGATGTACCAAGGATTACTGTTATCTGAGCATCCCAGCTGAATTCACCAGCAGAAAATCTTGGTTTCAGAATTTGAATTTTTACTTCTTTTTTTTTTTTCCACTTAGGGATTGGTTTTTTTTTTTTTTTAATTAAAAAACTCTCTCCTCCACACAAACACTCTAAATCTTTATATTTGCCTTTCAAAAATGTTTTCTGTTAAAGGATAAGCCCAACCACCCTTTCTGAGAAGACCATTTTAAACACTTGGACAAATGTCCTCCTAAACAGAGAGGTATGGGTAAAATTATTTGACAAAAATGGAGTCATATATTTTTCTGTAGTTTATCATAGTTTATTTAAACAATTCATAAGTTGTTGCATGTCTATATTGCCCTCATTTTCCCCCCCTAATACAAATGTAGAGCTGGGCTACTTAGCTAGAGTAAAGTAGATATTTTTAAAAAAGAAAAAAAAACATTAGCAATTATAAAATATCATTAAGAACACATTGGAGAAGGCAATGGCACCCCACTCCAGTACTCTTGCCTGGAAAATCCCATGGATGGAGGAGCCTGGTAGGCTGTAGTCCATGGGGTCGCTTAGAGTTGGACATGACTGAGCACCTTCACTTTCTCTTTTTACTTCCATGCATTGGAGAAGGAAATGGCAACCCACTCCAGTGTTCTTGCCTGGAGAATCCCAGGGATGGGAGAGCCTGGTGGGCTGCCATCTATGGGGCCGCACAGAGTCGGACACGACTGAAGCGACTTAGCAGTAGCAGCAAGGACACATAAATGGTTACAAAATTGTCCTATAGTGAAACAAATTATCAGTATTGAATAGTACCAAAAATAAAAACTGAAGTGCTTGGGCAAATTTTTTACCTAATCACTGATCTGATTTCATTATTGTGCTGACCTACTTCTTTGTGGCAACATGACTTGACAATTAGTTTTCAACAAAATTATTTTGCTCATCTATGCAAGATACATTTACTGAGTTCCTGGCAGGAAGTAAAATATAACAAAAAGGTCCCCACACTGCCAGAGCTTATGCTCTGCAGAGAAGGAGAGAGGGGGGAAAACAAATAAACAAGTAAATAAATATACAAAAATATCAGATACAGAAATGGTGTGCAGAAAATTAAAACATGAGTGTGTCACAGGGAGGGGTTCAGGGTGAGACTCTCCCAGGAAAGGAAGAGTATACTGAGAATTGATGATAAGCTTGTGCCAGTCACGCAGAGAGCCTGGGGAAGACCACTCCAGGGACAAGGACTGCTGATGCAAAAACCCTGTGGTGGGAGCAAGCTTGGCATGTTTCAGGAAGACAAGCAAGGTCGGATACATTTTAGTTCACCAAGGAAGCTGGCGAGGTAGACCAGGATGAGAAGGTCAGAGGTAGGGAGGGTCCAGGTTGTGCCAGTTTTGTTAACCAGGAAAGAAGTTTGCAATTTATTATAGGCAATATTGGAAGGTACAGCCTGATGGGCTGCCACTATGGGGTCGCACAGAGTCGGACACGACTGAAACGACTTAGCAGCAGCAGCAGCAGCAGCAGGTCTTAAGCCAAGAAGTGACAAAGGTGTTACTCATGTTTTCAAATGATCACTCTAGATGCTGCATGAAGGATGGAGTGCAGTGGGCAAAAGCAGACTAATTAGGAGACTGTTTTAGGTCCAGGTGGGAGGTCATGATGGCTGGACCACCTGCCATGGAGCAGGTGGGAGAACTGGATGAACCTGGGATATGAATTGGACACAGAATGAACAAGACTTGCTGATGGAATGCAAATGAAGGATGTAGGGGATAAAAAGAGCCAATGAAACTATGAAGAATAGTTACTGTGTCTGCTAAGTGTTTTCTGTATAATCAAAGCTATGGTTTTTCCAGTAGTCATGAATGGATGTGAGAGCTGAACCATAGAGAAGGCCGAGCACTGAAGAACTGATGATTTTGAATTGTAGTGCTGGAGAAGACTCTTGAGAGTCCCTTGGCCAGCAAGGAGATCCAACCAGTCCATCCTAAAGGAAATCAACCCTGAATACTCACTGGAAAGACTGATGCTAAAACTGAAGCTCCAATACTTTGGCCACCTGATGTGAAGAGCCAACTCATTGGAAAAGACCCTGATGCTGGGAAAGATTGAGTGAAGGAGGCAAAGGGGGTAACAGAGAATGAGATGGTTGGATAGCATCACTGATTCAATGGACATGAGTTTGAGCAAACTCCAGGAGATAGTGAAGGACAAAGGAGCCAGGTGTGCTGCAGAGTATGGGGTCACAGAATCGGACATGACTTAGCAACTGAACAACAATAACAACAAGCATTTTCCTGAAAAATAGCATGTTTGGACATCTATTATAATATGCACAGGGTGATTTTTTTTCTCTCATAATAAAGAATGCATTCCATTTGTTAAGTACCTACCATGTGCTGGCCCCTCTTCCTTACTGTGTGTGTAGAGGGAATGCAAAGATAGCCATTGAATTAAATTCTCTTCCTTTCACCTCACTTAATAATTACAAAATAACCCCTATTTTCCATATGGCCTCTGCCCCTCTGAGGATTGCATTGCCAAGGAAACAGATTGCTAAGCAGAGGCACTGTAGCTAAATCCTATTAAACATGCAATAATTCAAAAAACTGCATAAAGCCAACGAGCACTTGGGTTTGGAATATTGGCTTCCAAATGTCCCCCTCCTAATGCTTGACCATATACGTAATAAGATGCAATGTTTAGATGCCTAATTCTACCCAGAGCTCTAGACTTGTACATTCCTGCCCCAAATCCCTGCTCTGAATGTCAGAATGTTTTAATTAATCTCCCCAAATGGTATTTTCACATAATGAACTCTCTGCATGCTGTTAACTTCAAACAGTAAACAAAAAGCGATTCTTTTCCTCAGTCCCATTTTTCCTTTGTAAAACATTCAGCAAAACTGCTTAATTACCTGTATGGGTTCAAATAAGAGTTGGAGAGAGTCCAGAGTTCAAGATTTCAGAAGTAGACATTGTTTAGAGACCAGCTAGTGCAAATATGCTTTACACCTAAGAAAACTGAGGTTCAGAAACATTGATTTATGTGTCCAAGGTCACACAGAATATGAAGGTGCAGTGACAGGGCCAGTGCCCACTTCCCCTGGCTGGTGACCCAGTAGGATCTCTGTTTCAAGGCTGCTCTCACCACCTCTCTCCTAAAAGTCATCCTGAATACTCCTTTAATATAAATTCATGTCCAACTCTCACTTACAGCCTTTGCAACCCAGCCTCGCTTGCCCATCTTTATTTTCATTCCTACCTACCCTCTGCCCAAGCCTCAAATGCAGCTTCTTATTCCAAGTCCTTCTGATCTTATCATTCACTCCCATCACCATTTCTCAGGCTCATCTATCTCCTTACACAATCAATGCATTTACACATCAAATGGGTTTTGCACAAATGGGTTTTTTAAATCCACAGTGCTTGTGAACCTTGGCTATAAAGGCTGTCCTCACTTCACTCTGTCACTTCATTGAAAAAAGAAAGAAAGAAAGAAAGTTCAGTAGAGTGAGAAAAAGGTATTACTGGAGTTAATGTACCATGTATAGATAAATTCTTTATTTGGGAAAATTCTCTGCTCGGCCTATTGAATATGCAAGATGAGTCCCAGTGGGCATGCGATGCAAGCAATCAAATAGGTAGATTCAGCCTTCTTGCAAAAGAAATAAGTATCTTGCTGGTGGTGTGAGCAAATAGAGAAGACCAAGGCTAGGGCAAAAGTATTGAGAAATACAACATCAACCTGGAATCCAGTTTGACATAAATGGACAAGACCTTTTAAAAACAAGAAAACATAATATTCAAATGTAAGTTCCGCAGTTTACATTTACCTGGCTGATACTCCTATATCTCCAACTAAAGTCACACAGAGATTTACGTAAAAGGCAACACTGGGGAAAACAAGGAGTGGTCATCGTCCTGGATGTGGGTTGACACCACAGTAAAGGAGACATGGAAGAACGTCAAGGCACAGGATGCAGAAATAAGGTTCACAGAAGCTGGAAACTGAACCAGAGATGACTGGAGAAACGCCAGCCTGTAAGTGTTTGAACAAATCACCGGGAGCCCTCTAAACTTCGCATTTGAATTACCATGGGGACTCCAGTCAAGTTTACCTAGATCTAAAGGAGATGAGCCCCACATATATCCAAGCATTGGGAATAGAAGGAAGAAGAGGATTGAATTCTTATCTTCTGGTAGCTCTTAGGAAAGTACATCAGGACAGCCAGGTATGGAAATGACTACAAGGCAAGAACTGGTTAAAGACAGGAGCTATTCACTCATATTGACTTTTGGTAAGGCACTTACTATACTTTATCCAGTAAACAGGAGATGACTTGCAATGATATTAGGCCAGCTTACCTTAACTTTTATCAGGCTGAATGTTGGGAAGAGACTGATTTTTTCTTTGGCCTACTTAATTGGCTATTTGATTAGAAATAGCTGCCTTTATATTTATACAGTTTTATTCTTTCACTGAATACATATCTATGGAGCATCTTTTTTTATTTGGCTAAGAATTCAGGAAGTGCTTGGAGTACAATGACGGACCACAACTGAGACATGATCCGTCATTTTGGAGCTCAGATTCTAGAAGAGGAGAGAAGCATCAATCATAGAATCAGACAAAGCGTTATAATATTGTAACTGATAGGAGTTATAGGAGAGGTATATGGTACCGAGAGAACACAGAACCAGTGGAAGGGGTCAGAGAAGAGCTTCCCTAAGAAGCTGAGATCTGAACAACCAGTAGGAGTTAACAACAGCAAAGGCAAATGGGAAATCATTTCAGATAGAAGGGTCAGCTTGTGCAAGAGTCCTGTGGTATGCATGAGCTGAAGCAAGGCCAGTGTGGTAGAAGCAGGTGAGCAGGTGAGTAGGCAGGCGCCACACGAAACAGGCAGCTGAGGAGGCAGACAGGAACCAGAACACAGGGCTTACAAGCTCCGTTCCTCTTCCTCATAAAAACAACGAAAAGCCAGCAGGATGTCTCAAGGAAAACATGATCATATTTAGAGGCTGACTAAACAACGGGCTGTAGAGGACAATGGGGCAGAGCGATGGCAATTACCGCATGGATATTTTGCACAAGCCTGTGATGGCTTAAACTAAGCTAATGTCAGTAGGGATAGGAAGAACCAGATTCGACAAATATTCTTAAGGTGAATTCAATAGAGTTCAGCAGAAATTTGGATATCGGAGGATCTTAGTTTGGGTTTACTTAAAAATAAACTCTGAGACAAAGACTCAATTTAATGGAATATACAAGGCACATTGGTATGGGGGTGGGGAAGAGAGACAAGGGAAGGAAGGCAACCACTAAAAAGTGAGGTATTAAGCCAATTACTGTGGGCTTCCCTAGTGGCTCAGCAGGTAAAGACTCTGCCCGTAGTGCAGAACATGCAGGAGATAGGGGTTCGATCCCTGGGTCAGGAAGGAGGAGGGCATGGCAACCAACTCAGGTATTTTTGCCTTGAAAATCTCATGGACAGAAGAGCCTGGCGGGCTACAGTCCACGGGGTCACAAGAGTCAGACACGACTTACAACTGAGCACGCACGCAAGCCAGTTATTGTAGTCAGTGACTGGAGCAGGGCTTGGTTCATTCTGAGATCCAGGGAAGAAGCATGCTTCAGAATTACCCGGCTCAAGAGGTGAAGCCAACTGGGTTTGTTTTATTTTTTAATAGCTCCTCTAGGTCTTTCTCTAAAACCTGTGTTGATGTATTAGTTGCACGGAGTCTTCCTTGCTGCACGTGGCCTTTTCTCTAGTTGTGCCGAGCCGGGCCTACTCTCTAGCTGCGGTGCGAGGGCTTCTCATTGCAGTGGCTTCTATTGTTGCAGAGCATCGGCTCCAGAGCTCAGGCTTCGCAGTAGTGGCTATTAGGCTTAGTTGTTCCATGGCACGTGGGATCTTCCTAGCCCAGAGATCGAACAAGGCAAATTCTTAACCACTGGACTACCAGGGAAGTCGAAAGCTGGGCTATTGATACACCAAATTCTACCAGTCATTGGTTGAAGGCCTAACCCTAACCCATCACTTCATGGGAAATAGATGGGGAAACAGTGGAAACAGTGTCAGACTTTAGTTTTGGGGGCTCCAAAATCATTGCAGATGGTGACTGCAGCCATGAAATTAAAAGACGCTTACTCCTTGGAAGGAAAGTTATGATCAACCTAGATAGCATATTCAAAAGCAGAGACTTCACTTTGCCAACAAAGGTCCATCTAGTCAAGGCTGTGGTTTTTCCAGTAGTCATATATGGATGTGAGAGTTGGACTGTGAAGAAAGCTGAGCACTGAAGAATTGATGCTTTTGAACTGTGGTGTTGGAGAAGACTCTTGAGAGTCCTTTGGACTGCAAGGAGATCCAACCAGTCCATTCTAAAGGAGATCAGTCCTGGGTGTTCATTGGAAGGACTGATGCTAAAGCTGAAACTCCAGTACTTTGGCCACCTCATGCAAAGAGTTGACTCATTGGAAAAGACTCTGATGCTGGGAGGGATTGGGGCAGGAGAAGGGGATGACAGAGGATGAGATGGCTGGATGGCATCACCGACTTGATGGAGTGAGTTTGGGTGAACTCTGGGAGTTGGTGATGGACAGGGAGGCCTGGCATGCTGCGATTCATGGAGTCGCAAAGAGTCGGACACGACTGAGCAACTGAACTGAACTGATGAGGGCCCTTATTTTCTGGCACTTCCTGGCCACCTGCTGTGGGCTTAAAAAAAGTCCTCAGGAACAGAGATGTAAGAATTGGCTGTTAGAAGTAGTCTGGAGCTCACGACAATGGTAGGACCCAAGGGATATATGGGTGGGACCCAGATTGCGTCTGTTGGAGCGGTTAAGGATGAGAGTCAAAGGCAACTCAGGGGACTTCCCTGGTGGTCCAGTGGCTGGGACTCTGCACTCCCAGTGCAAGGGGCCCAGGTTCAATCCCTGGCCAGGGAGCTAGAGCCCACATGCTGCAACCAAGACCCCAAACAGCCAAAAAAAAAAAAAAAGCAACTTAGATTTCTGGGTTGAGCTGCTGAGATACGAAACATTGGGAAATGGTGCATGCCAGGCACTGCCAGGCCCCGGGAAGGCCAACAAGCTACTGCCCCTGCCTTCACGGCATCTCTGGTCTAGCAACTGAGCAAGTTCATGAGAACATGCAAGAGTGCCCTCCAGGGAACACAGACTCTGCCTGGTCCTAATCTCAAGGGAATTACTGAAGGGACAAATCTGATTAACTGAGTTTGGGTTGGGTGCCAATCCAGAGCAGTCAACAGGGGACTGTTTCCACCTTATTCCTGAGACAGAGTGGAGAGCTAGCCCTAAACTAGGAGTTGGTTATAGAAGCTGCAGGTTTTAGCTTTCTAGGGCTGGTATAATGAATGAGCATGAACTTGGTGGCTTTAAACAACAGAAATACCTTCTGTCACAGCTCTGGAGGCCAGAAGTTCAAAATCAAGGTACAGTCAGGGCCACGCTTCCCCTGAAGGCTCTAGGACAAGAGACCCTTTCTGGTCTCTCCAGCTTCTCCCGGCAGCTGGTGATCCTTGGCATGCGGTAGCATCACTGCCTCTCAGGCTCCATCTTCAACCTCCTCTCCTTTCATTTATAAGGACACGAGTCAGTCCATCCTAAGTTCAGGGTGGTCTCTTTTCAAGATCCTTAACTTAGTTACATCTGCCAAGACTTGATTTCCAGTTAAAGTCAGCTTTCCAGGTGCTGGTGGGTAGGACTTGGATGTCTTCTTGGGTCTTTCCAAGTGGCTCAGCGGAAAAAGAACATGCCTGACAATGCAGTAGATGAGGATTCGATCCCTGGGTCATAAAGATCCCCTGGAGGAGGAAATGGCAATCCACTCCAGCATTCTTGCCTGGAGAATCCCATGGACAGAGGAGCCTGGTGGGCTATAGTCCATGCGGCTGCACAAAATCGGACCTGACTTAGCATGCATGCATTCAATTCAGTACAGAGGGCTAAAATCAGTCTTTGTTCACAACAGGTTAGGAGTTCTAGCAAATCTTGTTTATCACCTGGTCTGATGCTAAGCCATATGGATTTATAGTCAGAAAAAAAATGTATGTGATTTCCCATAATGCTTTTATGAGCTCTATGGGATGTAGCAGATTTAGAAGAAAAACCCAGGCTGGTAGAAGGCGATGAAATGAGCCCAGAGCAGAATCTGTTCATAAACTGAAAAAGAAATGCAAATGAATTAAGAAGGTAGAACAAAACAACAAGAAGAGAAACTTCAAGTTTCCTGTGAAAAATAAATCAAAAAGAGAAAAAGTGGAAACAGGGGTACCACTGACAATCATGACGAAATAAGGGATAAAAGCTCAAAGATATAAAATGAACAATGAGGAAAACTACAGTCAAGGAAATATCAAACCAAGCCTACATCTATACAAAGAAAATTTATGGACTTGAGTATGAGACCTTTAAAAGGATCTTTAAGTTGCTTCAGGAAATATTTCTTCTTCCAGTCATTCCTAGTGGAATCTCTGACATGAAAACTATTGCCTACATCAAAGACATGTCCACCACGTACTGGCCATCTCTAACAAACACATGAAAAGATGCTCAACATCACTCACTATCAGAGAAATGCAAATCAAACCACAATGAGATACCATCTCATGCCGGTCAGAATGCCTGCTATCCAAAAGTCTACAAACAATAAATGCTGGAGAGGGTGCAGAGAAAAGGGAACCCTCTTACATTGTTGGTGGGAATGCAAACTAGTACAGCCACTATGGAGAACAGTGTGGAGATTCCTTAAAAAACTGGGAATAAAACTGCCATACAACCCAGCAATACCACTGCTGGGCATACACATCGAGGAAACCAGAATTGAAAGAGACACATGTACCCCAGTGTTCATCACAGCACTGTTCACAATAGTTAGACATAGAAATGACCTAGATGTCCATCAGCAGACAAATGAATAAGAAAGCTGTGGTACATGTACACAATGGAGTATTACTCAGCCATTAAAAAGAACACATTTGAATCAGTTCTAATGAGGTGGATGAAATTGTAGCCTATTATACAAAGTGAAGTAAGTCAAAAAGAAAAACACCAATATAGTATATTAATGCATATAGATGGAATTTAGAAAGATGGTAATGATGACCCTGTATGCAAAACAGCAAAAGAGACACAGATGTATAGAACAGACTTTTGGACTCTGTGGGAGAATGTGAGGGTGGGATGATTTGAGGGAATAGCATTGAATCATGTATATCACCATATGAGAAATAGATCACCAGTCCAAGTTAGATGCATGAAACAGGGCACTCAAAGCCTGTGCTCTGGGACAACCCTGAGGGATGAGGTGTGGATGGAAGTGGGATGGGGGTTCAGGATGGGGGACACATGTATACCCGTGGCTGATTCATGTCAATGTATGGCAAAAGCCACCACTTGTATGGCAAAAGCCATCAATATTGTAATTAGCCTCCAATTAAACGAAATTAATTAATTTTAAAAATTCAGAAACTATTAAAAAAAAAGTTCTGGCCCTCTAACCTTTAAACTCTAACTTCCTGGGCTTACTCCTCAGCATGCATGTGGGCCAAATAGTCCCTGAACATCTATCATCTTCTTTCATGGCTCAAATTCTTTGGAAAATGTAGTGACTTAGCTCAGCTACTTAAGTTGTTGTTGTTCAGTTGCTAAGTCCTGTCCAACTCTTTGTGACCCCAAGGACTGCAGCACACTGGGCTCCTCGGTCCTCCACTATCTCCTGGAGTTTGCTCAAACTCATGTCCATTGAGTCGCTGATGCCATCCAACCATCTCATCCTCTGGCATCCCCTTCTCCTCCTGCCCTCAGTCTTTCTCAGCATCAGGGTCTTTTCCAATTGGTTGGCTCTTTGCATCAGGCGGCCAAAGTATTGGAGCTTTCAGCTTCAGCATTGGTCCTTCCAGTGAATATTCAGGGTTGATTTCCTTCAGGATTGACTGGCTTGATCTCCTCGATATGCAAGGGACTCTCAAGAGTCTTCTCCAGTACCACAATTTAAAAGCATCAGTTCTTTGGTGCTCAGTCTTCTTTTTGGTCCAACTCTTACATCTTTACATGACTTTGTTAGCAAAGTGATGTCTCTGTTTTTTAATTCCTATCTAGGTCATCTGTTTAAATAGACCACATGAGTCACAGATTTCATGCATTCTCTGCTGCTGCTAAGTCGCTTCAGTTGTGTCCAACTCTGTGGGACCCCATAGACGGCAGCCCACCAGGCTCCCCCGTCCTGGGGATTCTCCAGGCAAGAACATTGGAGTAGGTTGCCATTTCCTTCTCCAATGCGTGAAAGTGAAGTTGCTCAGTTGTGTCCAACCCTCAGTGACCCCAGTGGACTGCAGCCTTCCAGGTTCCTCCATCCATGGTATTTTCCAGGCAAGAGTACTGGAGTGGGGTGCCATTGCCTTCTCCATGCATTCTCAGTCATAGCCAATTCTTTGTGACCCCATGGACTGTAGTCCGCCAGGCTCCTCTGTCCATGGGATTTCCCAGGCCAGAATACTGCAGTGAGTTGCCATTTTCTTCTACAAAGTCATGGATTCTTGGCTATCAAATCAGATACTACCTTTGGGTTGACCATGGATCACTGGTCCACTCACCAGAGGCCAGGGGAAGTCAGGCTGAGGGGTTGCATGGCTGTGGGTCTGTTATATATATGTGCTCAGTTGCTCAGTCGTGTCCAACTCTTTATAGCCCCATGGACTGTAGCCCTCCAGGCTCCTCTGTCCATGGAATTTTCCAGGCAAGAATGCTGGAGTGGTTGCCATTTCCTTCTCCAGAGGATCCTCCTGATCTAGGGATAGAATCCACATCTCTTGTGTCTCCTGTATTGGCAGACAATTCTTTACTATTGTGTCACCAGGAAGCCTATATATATATGAGAGAGAGAGAGGTATGCAAAGGGGTGTGATGAAGCAGTGTCTGTGCTACATCATAGGGCTGGTTGGAGGAGTGGGCATAGAGGATTTGAGTCTTAAGTCTGAGGGGTGTGCAACCATGGAATGGCAGACAGAGCCGTCCAAGTGGTGATGAGGGGGCAATCAAGATTTCTGAATGGAGGACTTCCATGGTGGTCCACTGGTTAAGACTCCTCACTCCCACTGCAGGGGGCATGGGTCCCACCCCAGGTCCCTGGTTGGGGAAGTTCCACGTGCTGCATGGTACACCAAAAACAAAGATTTCTGAGTGGAGTCTATACACAGACCCCGGGAGGGACCCTAGGGGCTGATCACTCCAGCAATTGTATCAAAACTCCGCACTAGTCTCAGATAGGAAACCAGCTGGAAACAAGAAAAAGCCTTGAATTATGCTTAATCATCTCGTCTGAAGGGTGGAGGATGTTGCGCCATCTCAGTTCTTTACCCGGAAAGCTGGCACCGTGAAAGGAGTTGTCACGCGAGCAAGGACGCCAGCACTCTCATTTATTAATTGGTATGCTCCACTTTAATTAAAGTCATCATAGCTAATCACTCATTCCAGAGTGTGCTGCAGCAGCTGAAGAAACTGGAGGACATGACAAAGGGGAAAATAAACTCTGCTCTCTCCCAGTGTTTTCAGCTTTGCTTTCCCTTTCCTGTGTAGTGATTCAAGGGAAAGGTTAACTTAACCCTTCTATCCTTGCCTCTGTCCCTAGGAAGTGAGCCTTATGTTGAGTGAGTTAGCAGAATATGAGCAGAATATAGCAGAATACCACTCATACACGCGTATTGGGATGTTGGCTCTGTGACCATGGGCTAATATTTAGCTTCTCTGATTCTCAAATTTTCATGTCTGAAAATGGGAATAATAATAATACTCACTGCAGAGATTCAGTGGAGGGTTAAATGAAATAATCAAGATGAAGGGCCAGATTTATAATCGTTGTTCAGTCGCTCGGTTGTGCCTGACTCTTTGCGATCCCATGGACTGCAGCACGCCAGGCTTCTTTGTCTTTCTCTATCTCCCGGAGTTTGCTCAAACTCAAGGTTTATAACAGGTGCTCAACAAATAATAGTCCCCATCATCACCACCATCATCTCATTCACCTGCGTAGCATCTCCTTATCCGTCAGCCCAGCTCAGCCACCACCTCCTCAGGGAGGGCTTCTCTGAGTCCCTCCTCCCTCTGTGTGTTCATTCCCATCACGTGACTGTATTTGAGTCTGCCATTTACTCAGGTGCCCAATTGGTGTACACAGTTAAGCAACTGGCTTTTAGGATTGAAATGAAAATAGTATTTTTCTAGTACTTAGTATATTTTCAAATGGCTACCAAGTTAGGAGGGCATAAACACTTGTTAAATTGTTTACATATAGTAACATAACAGACCAAAGTATTAGGTGTTTTCCTTAGGCCTAGATATACTGCGAAAAAAATGACTGGGATGCCAAGGGTACTCACTGTGAACCAAGAAAATTCATGAACTTCTGGTGTAGGAAAAATGATGATATTCAGAACTAGAGAAATAGTAATGCTTATTATTACTGTTATAATGTCCTAGTTATAATACTACCATAATTACCAGCTAACAGTAACATTATTACTATTTCCTAGGCATTATTCTAAGCATTTGGGTGTGCTTTAAGTAAGAAGGTCACATGTACTAACTCTTTTAATCCCATCAACAGCCCTAAAGTAAAAAGTTTCTCTCTCCCACATTAGAGAGGAGGAAACTAAGACCTGTAGAGGATGAGTAACTTGCTAAGGTCACTGAATGGATGGATGCCTTAGCTGAGATTCTAATCTAGGCATCCTGACTCCCGACTCAGACTTAACCACCTGCTTACCAAGGCCACAGGGATGCAAAGAAAAGAGTTGAGATGCCTTGACGGCAGAATGCACAGATTTTAGGGACTGGAGACAGTAAGTGTTTGGGGATGTCCATCCAGCCCACTTTCTTCAGGAATGCTCCCACCCAGACCCACCTGACTCAGGGGACTTCGGGAGACATGTGCAACTGTGGCCCCAATTCTGAGCCTTGCCCTTGAACGTGTCCACAGGTTCCTGGAAACCTGCCAGGTGACCCAAACGAGGCCAAGCAGAGTCTCCTCTAAAGAATTAGGGGCTGAAGCACTGAGTTTCTGTTGCTTTTCTCTGTCTATATCAATAAACTCAAGAAGATGGTTATCATCATAAGAATGACAGGATGCAAAAGTCCAGATTCACCTCCTCTTGCTTTTGAGGTAGAGGTTTCTCCCCCTGACGATTTTTTAATTGGGGGATAATTGCTTTACAATGTTGTGTTATTTCTGCCATACACAAAGTGAATCAGCTCTATGGACATATATCTCCCCTCCCCGTTGGACTTTCCCCCCACCACTACCCCATTGCACCACTCTAGGTCATCACAGAGCACCAAACTGAACTCCCTAAGCTGTACAGCGGCGTCCCGCTAGCTATCTGTTTTACACATCAGCTCAGCTCTGTTCAGTCGCTCAGTTGTGTCCAACTCTGTGACCCCATGGACTGTAGCACACCAGGCCTCCCTGTCCATCACCAGCTCCCAGGGCATACTCAAACTCATGTCCACTGAGTCAGTGATGCCATCCAACCATCTCATCCTCTGTGGTCCCCTTCTCCGCCTGCCTTCAATCTCTCCCAGCATCAGGGTCCTTTCCAATGAGTCAGCTCTTCACATCAGGTGACCCAAGTATTGGAGCTTCAGTTTTACACATGGTAGTGTATATATGTGAATCCTTCCCATCCCACCCTCCCAATTCATCAC